>BLKR01004131.1:0-118630 GCA_011170035.1 Teleogryllus occipitalis
CTCCTCCCCGCCTCGCTCCTCCCCGCCACGCTCCTCCTCGCCACGCTCCTCCTCGCCACGCTCCTCCTCGCCACGCTCCTCCTCGCCACGCTCCTCCTCGCCGCGCTCCTCCCCGCCGCGCTCCTCCCCGCCACGCTCCTCCCCGCCACGCCTCCTCCCCGCCGCGCTCCCGCCGCGCTCCCGCCACGATCCTTCCCTGCCACGACCTTCCCGCCACGACCCCGCCACGACCCTCCCGCCACGACCCTCCCCGCCATGACCCTCCCTGCCACGATCCTCCCCGCCACGACCCTGCCCGCCACGCCCCTCCCGCCACGCCTCTTCCCACCACGCCCCTCCCCACCATATTCCCTCCCCACCATATCCCTCCTCTGCCTCCTCTCCCCGCCACGTTCCTCCCCACCACGCTCCTCGCTGCCACGCTCCTCACCGCCACGCTCTCCCCCGCCACGCTCCTCCCCGCCTACCCCACCCCATTCCACCCCTCCCCGCCCCACCCCATTCCGCCATTCACCGTCCCTCCTCGCCATGCCACACCCCTACCCCGCCCCGCCTCGTCTGGCGGGAGCGGTGGAGGCGGAGCTGCTGGTTTGAAAGTAGTGGCAGAATGGAGTGGTGACGGACACGCGGACGGAGGTGGAAGCGGAGGCTAAGTGGAGTGATGGCAGGCACAAGATGAAGGTGGAGGTGAATGCAGGTGCAGGGTGCAATGGTGACACACGTAGGTGCAGGTAGTGGTAAAGTTGGAGGTGGATTCATGGTGACGTATGTACAGATAGATGTGGATGCAAGAAGAAGAGACAAGAAGCGAGGCTTGATGGAGGTGGAGGTAGATGAAGACTGGCGAACACTGGGGAGGGAGTGGAGATAGTAATAGAGATATGAAAACACTTGTACTGGGAAGGTGGTCGCAAAGGCAGAGGAAGAGAGAGCAAAATATTGTGACTGGATATATGTAAGAGACACGGAAGAGACAAGGACCTACAGAAGAGAATTTTGGAAAGGATTGAGGCGAATTTGAAGGGCGTGGATCGAAATAGAAGTAGAGATTGCGGCAAACAAGATGGAAATGGAATTGAGATTCAATGACGAGCCAGCGGAACGACGCAGGGGAGTCAGTCGGAGTTGAAGTAAAATAGAAGCAAGATCTGAGTCAATGAGAGTGAAAAGAATGACGAAGTCGAGAATACGGAATGGAATGAAGACTTGGAACATCATGAAGAGACTGGTGAGAGACGTACTGATGAAAAAGGAGGTGCGATCTGAGTATATCAACTAATTATATGACAGGAAATGAATTACAATGATACGAAGAAAAATGAGAAGACAGAGAAAGAAGACGATATCTCTCTCGAAAACGATGTTGAGGCGAGGAAGTTGAAGTTGGGGCGGAAGATCGAAGACGTGTGCATGTGAACGGCAGCAGACTGGTCGAGTCTATTGTAGAGATGTGGCAGAATCGTAGACTTGCATGTATCTGATGCGGAAACGTAACTGGAAGAATTAGGTGAGAGGGAAACAGAGTAGGAGATAGGGACAAAGATACAAGAACGGAGTCGAAAGTAGGAAAAAACGATAGGAGCAGTTGGAGAATGTATAGAGTAGGGACAGTCGGGTGCAGTTACAGAGCATGAAAGGATGGCAAGTGAACGCAGGTACTAGTTGTAGAGATGCTCACAAGAGCGAGTTTAAAAGTAAATCACAGACAAGTCAAGATGTAGAAAAGTGTGAGAGAAATAGCAGCGTCCGGGCGTCTAGAGCAAAGGTGAGCGAATGTAAGATCAACGGCAGGTACGAGGTTCCGAAAAGTCTATCGTAAAGGGAAAGTACATGTGAAAAGCATAGAAAGTGTTGTAAAGAGGAGAACCGAGGAACGTAGATAATACAAGTTTTTAAATTTCCCACAATTTGCGCGGCCCGCCATTATCCTTCCTTAAGAAAACTACATGAAAGAAGCGGCAGAGCAACTACGAGACAAAGTTGTTCAGCTGCAAGTTTCCAGGGTATACATATAACCCATATAATATAATAAAATATATAAATAAAAGAACAGTAGGATTACATGCTGCTGTTGAAACACACAGCAGGAGGCAGTGAAATTTGACCAGTAAAAGGACTGGTGATAGTATGCGTCTCTAATGCCTGAAAATAGATGATTCTTCTACAAAATAGGAGATAGTGATCTACTGTTCAGTTGTGGTAACTTGTAGAAAATGAACATGCTGAAGTAGAGCTCGACAGTTTTATGTTTTACGTATAATTTCAAATTAAAATATCGCTTACTCAGTCATGAACATTTTTTTTATACTTAGAGTGCAGAATATTAGTATTACGATGCGAGGAAGTTGAATTATCAATGTATCATTCATAACAATGAATATCCTTATAATATGAATTAATAATTGTTTCAAATAAGCTAAAATTAAAAGAACCGCAACAGAATAGATATCAATTGCTATTACGATGATTGAAAGAAAGTATTGGTGATGATAGCAAAAAAAAGTGGTTTTGTAAGGAGAGAAGAAACAAAAAACCATACCGTTTAAGCTTGGAGAATGGTTAAGACTACATACAGTCAGGTATAAAATAAAAATATAAATTATCAATGTATGGCCATAGAATACTTTTCAAATCATTCGTGCTGTACTAAAGGTCCAAAATTCCATTCGTCAAAAAATATGATATATGATATGATCATTTTGAAACGAGCTTATTTCCTTTTGTGAATTGTGTGTTATACGAATTTTTCTACACCTTGGAACTTCCTGCAACGGTAGTGAAATATGTCCGAACTAGTTTCATCTGCCTCGAAAAATAATAGGGTAACACCAGTCAGTACCGCCGCAACCGAACCTAACGCGCGACCACACCCCAAACAACAGGCAACACTGAACTACGATGTAATGGCGCGCTTCCTGCAAGTGTCTCAGCGAGGCAGCGACAAGCTGAAGCGGTCGTGGGGGCGGCGACAGCGGAGACTGCGGAGGGGCCGAGAATCCGGCGGCAGCGGCGGCGGCGAAGACGGTGGGGACGACGACGGTGGTGGTGGTTGCAGCGGATACCCTGAGAAAGCGGGGTTGCGGTGGCGATGGCGGTGGTGGTGACGGTGGCGGTGGTGGCGGTGGTGGCGGTGTTGGCGGTGTTGGCGGTGTTGGCGGTGGTGGCGGAGGTGACGGTGTTGGTGGTGGTGGTGGTGGTGGTGGACGTGGTGGTGGTACCGGCGGTGGCGGTGGCGGTGGTGGTGGTGGTGCCGGCGGCGGCGGCGGCGGTGGTGGTGGTGGTGGTGGTGGTGGTGGTGCCGGCGGCGGCGGCGGTGGTGGTGGCAGAGGGCGAAGTGGTGGCTGGCTGTGATAGTGGTGGTGGTGGTGGTGGTGGTGGTGGTGGTGGCGTTACTGGGAGTGGCAGAGGGCGAGGTGGTGGCTGTGGTGGTGGCGGCGGTGGCGGCGGCTGGCGCGCTGAGAAAGCGGGGCGGCGTGGAGGGTGGCGGGGGCGGGTATCGGAAAATCGAATCGGGCGAGCGGGCGCGGTGCGGGATCCGAATCTGAAGGCGCAGCGAGCGCGCACGCCCGCGCTCCCCTGCACCGCCCGCCCGGGCGATAACGCCGCCCCCGCCCCCGCCCACGCCCACGCCCCCGACGCACAGTGGGCTTACACGAGCAGAGAAACGACCACGAGCTTCTGGGGATCAACTTTTCGACACTGCCTCCTTAGCTAGATCGAATTCGGCTTTTCTCTGAAGGAGCACTCTAGAGGCTGGTTTCACGTGTTTTTTCAGTTCAATTGTTGACGTATGTCAGGGCAGGACCTTAACAAACGGACCACGGATCGTGCGCGCTTTTTCCGCGCGCTTCGCCCCCTCCTTTCAGTTACATACTCATGCACAGACGTAATTACAAACATACTGACCCTGCACACGTCAGGAGAACACATGTGCATCTGAGCCGCGTCTCGTGTTATAGCTGGCAAGGAAATGTTGCCTCCCAGTTGCGTCATTGATTTATTGATTAATGATCCCCTGGTGCGTCAACTGCTAAAATCACTAGTCCCGTAAGTGTAATATATGTTTTTGTCGCGGGAAGCGACGGTGATGTTCTGCCTCTGGGTGGCGAGATGCTACACCGACCTACGTCGGCTTGGGGGGATTTTCCCCAAACAGGTGTCTCCCCGCAGCGGGGCACCGCCCCAACGGCGACACTCTCTAAGCTCCCGACCGGTCTCCCAGAATATGTGGTAGTGTAGTGCATGTTAATGTAAGTGTGAAGAAGTAAGGGGTGAGGATACGACATGCAAGAACAACGTAAGATCACACGTGGTTTGTGCCCCGTTTGTTAGGTTACTGCTTTGGCATTCGCCTGTTGTAGAGCGGAGGAGCTACGGAAAACTACCGATAAGAGCAGCCGACCGCTATAATCCTCCTCCACACAGAGGCTGAATTCTACCTAGCTACCGGGAGCGGTGACTACATTGGAGCGGTGGCTTAATGCATCAACTAATGTCTCTGCAGCACCTCTAACCGGGAAGTCCTAGGTTCGAGTCCTGACGGCGCTAGGATTTTCGACACTAGCTTTTCAGCCAAGTCGAATTCAGTCGCTGTTTGGAGGACAATTCTAGCGGCCAGCTGCTCTGATTGGTAGTTTTCCGTGTTTTCTCCAATCAACACCAGGCGAATTGCGGAGCAGTTCCCTAACAAACGGGCCAGGAATGGCGCGAGATCTTTCCTTCCTCTTCTTTGTCCTATCTTCACCCCTTACACACACTAACATGCACTACACTACCACACATGCCGGGAGACCGGTCGGGGACATAGAACATGTCCCGGCTGGGACAACGCTCCGCTGGTGGGAGATACCTGGTTGAAGGAAACCCCATTAGTCGACGGTAAGTCGGCGCCGGATCTCGCCATCCAGCGGGTGAAGATCACGGGCACCTCCAAATGAAAGAACACGTACTATACTTAACGGCTTAATCTCGTTAGTTGACGCGCCTGGAATCATCAATCCATCAATCGATCTAGCCTAGAAAGCTAGTGTCGATAATCCTGTCACCGTCGAAACTCGAATCCTAGTACCTTCCTATCAGATGCACTGTAGTGTCGTCTTTTGATGCTGTGAGCCAGTTAAGCCGTTTGTTGCCTCTCGAGATGTAACATGAACTACACTTACGGAAGTAATGACCATGTATGCTGTGGCACCCATAATCAGACTAAGAACTGATAAAACTGATTGTTATTTTTACGAATTGTTTAGGCAAGACTGAATGTGCACGTATAAACCCGTTCTATCCCACTGTGCGCTGCTACACGGGGCGCGACCGCCTAAAAGGGAGGGCCGGCCGCACCAGATCCAACAGCGTTTTTCAGCACTGCTAGCGCGGGTTTTACGACCTACCGGTATCTGTGAAACAAAACGAATAAAACAAGGTGTAGTAGGTTCCGGTTACTAGGATCTCTTTGATCCTAGAGAGAACGGGCGTAATAAGACGGAGGAATCGATAAGAATATAATTTTTTAATGGAACAACTTGTAGTGTAATAAAATATTAACTATAAATAACACAATTATTTGTATAGGATATTTGGATGCATTACAATGAAAAAATGTGCATAAAATAACAAATTTAAAAAATATTTTTTATGAACTTTTGACTCAATATTGGACTCAAATTAATACGTAATATGACAATTATAACACCATCAAACTGTAACTGTCAACGTGTCTGGGTTGGTGAATTTTTTAATCCTAAAAACATTTGACGTTTTACAATATGATTTGGAAACAAAATGTACGCAGTATGTGGATCGTCAGAAACTACGTTTTTTAAAGCTGTCTATATCTTTGAGAAGAAAAAATGTTTCCTGATCGTACTTGATTAATAAAAGTGCACCGTGATCAATTAAGAAAACTAAATAATATAATGTATTGTTTAAATATCATTATCTTTTTAGAGAAAAGTTGGTCCTATTAACGGGGAGCCCATTTAAATGGATTGTTGCAGTTGGTTTGGAATATTGGGTTTCTGCCACATGGTTGAAACTTTATTTGGAGACAGCTGAATTTTTATACATAGCTACAAGTTTTACTCTAATTTGAGTTGTAAATGTATATTCCTCTATGTTTTCAAGTAAGTTGTTATTTTCTGTTTTAAATATTTTTTGTCTGGTTCTTGAGTTTTGTCAGTTTTATGCATTGGCAAAGTATATCTATATTGTCGATGTGTAAACATTGCTGTAACATCAGTTATAGTTTTTTCGAAAATACGACTTGTTTTGAATTTATGCCTGAGCTAGTAATTAAGAAAACTAGCGACTAAATAGTTTTGCTAGTTGTGGTTCACTCCAACAGCTGACGTACAATTTGAGTCATCGTCGTAGGTTCATTTCCGGTAGAGTTAAGTGAAAAAAGCTTAAGTGATAATGTATAAAAATTAAGAGGTAATGTAAATATTCTTGTTACTATTTACCCATCGGGCTAGAGATTTAGCTTTATGCTTAGGATGAGTAATATTTCAAGTCTTTCAAATAACAAATCAAGATATATTCGCAGATATAATTTGAACCACACTCAAAAAAAATTTTATTTTCCAATTACTGACTGCGCCTATGTCTTACTTAAGAAGTATAAAGTTTAATTACATTGTTCATAAAAGTGATGAGAGTTCATTTGAATACAGTTTTTACAGGTTAGTGGACTGTATTGAATAATATTATTTTTAAATTTGATATAACGTGGATTTTTTTAAAAAGAGAACATTATGATGAATGCCAACACGTTCAGACAGTTTGATGAAAACCGATTTGATATGTGGAATATAAATAACCTTATAACTTCACACTCCCGTTGCATATTGAATCGAAAATTGATATCCAGAAATTCAATTAAGGAACATATCACTCTTGTGTACGACATTTTCAAAGAGTTCATATTCTCTTTTTCAGGAATACTTTTCTCTTTATTCCAATACGTTTTAAAATGGAAGAGAATGAAAACGAATACTGACGTTAACATATCCGCGCGGGTCCAGGTGCAAAGATATTTTTGCATGTGACCTTGAATTGTTGCATTTCACAGCACATCATACATGCACATAAATATCACACAGATTTTATAGTTTTATTTTTATAATTATTGGTAAAATGATTTTGGTATCAATTTGGAAGTCGAACAATTGAGTTACTAACAGTCCCAATGACTCGTCCCGCCCCTCCCCGCCACGCCACGCCACGCCCTGCCTTACCCCGCAGACCCGCCCACGCTCCGCCTTACCGCCACGTCCCCCTGCTCCGCCCCATAGCATTGCTTTCTTTCACAAACAATGCATTTTCTCGTACAGACAGTCGTTTTGGAAGAATTAAACGGTGAGTTGCTCTGAAGTAAATGATACGCACGCTTTACCTGCTTTTCACCTCGCATCGGCCTGTCACGCTCTGCCCCCCCTCTGCCCTGCTCGCTCTCCCAGCCTTGCTCCGGCGCCTCAACCCGCTCTGCCCAGCGACGCTCCGTCCGCCTCGCTCTGCAACGCAACGCTACGATCTTTATCGCGCTCATCCCCGCCTCTCTGGACGCCTCGCTCAATCCCGCCTCGGTCAGCGCCGCTTCGTTACGTCGCTCTATCCGCTTCGCTCTTCCTCCTCACTTTTGCCGGCAATCGTGCTCTCACTTTTCCCCGCCCTGATGCGCCACCTCGCTCTGCCCCGCCTCGCTCTTTGCCTCGCCACGCTCTTCCCCGCTCTCGCTCTTCCCCGCATCACTGCTCCGCCATCGCTCTTCTCCGCATCACTCTCCCCGCATCCTCCTCCGCATCACTCTTCCCCGCTTCTTCTCCCGCATCACTCTTCTCTGCATCCGCATCACTCTTCCACGCATCACTCTCCGCACTCTTCCCCGCATCACTCTTCTCTCCGCATCACTCTTCTCCGCATCACTCTTCCCACGCATCACTCTTCTCGCATCACTCTTCCATCCTCTTCTCGCATCTGCTCCCCCACGCTCTGCACATCCTACGCATCTCTCCGCATCACTCTTCCCGCATCACTCACTCACTCTTCTCCGCATCACTCTTCACACTCTTCCCCGCCACACTCTTCTCCATCTCTTCCCCGCATCTCTTCTCCGCATCACTCTTCCCGCATCACTCTGCGCTCACGCTCTCTTCCCATCACTCTTCTGCATCCACGCTCTTCTCACGCATCACCTCTCCCATCATCTTCCACGCATCACTCTTCCCCGCATCACTCTTCTCCCGCATCACTCTTCTGCTCACTCTTCCACGCATCACTCTTCTCCGCATCGCTCTTCTCCGCCCTCTCTCTGCATCACTCTTCTCCGCATCACTCTTCCCCCGCATCACTCTTCCCCGCATCACGCTTCCCCACCGCTCTTCTCCGCATCTCTGCATCTCTTCTCCGCATCACTCTTCTCCGCATGCTCACCCCACGCATCTCTTCTCGCGCATCACTCTTCTCCGCATCACGCATCACTCTTCTCCCGCATCCGCATCACGCTCACTCTGCATCACTCACGCTGCTCACTCTCCGCTCCATCACCCCTCTGCATCCGAACCCTTCGTCAGCCGTGGCGCGCGCAGCTGAGCGGAGCTTAATGAAGCGACACGAAAGCGGCGGCGGTGGAAGCCCCGGCCGACATTGGGGAACATGTTAATTGCGCCGGGAAGCACTGCAGGTGACGCGGCAATGCAGGTGACAGCCGCTCGGCCGGCGATGCACCGCCGACGCACCGTCACGCTGCCCGCCTAGCCCCCAACCCGCTGCCGACAGCCCTATCACCGCCGCAGGTCACGATCCTGGGCATCGAAGATGAACATGTGATGGGGAATTTCATAGAACGGTATTACTGACGTAATATTGGCGCCTGATATTTAGGCAACTGGTTATGCTTTGGTGTACGGCAAGTCATGTTCGGAAGCAATCAAGAGAGAGAATTTGTTGAGTATATTGAGCATTCCATATGTTGGCTAACAAACAGGGCCATATATCACATGTGTGAATTTTTTGTATGAAATACTGCCGCAGGTCACGATCGTGGGGATCGAAGGTGAACATGAGGTGGGGGATTTCATAGAACGGTATACTCACGCAATATTTGCGCCTGGTATTTAGGCAACTGGTTATTCTTTGGCGTTCGGCAGGTCATGTTCTGAAACAGTTAAGAGACAGATTTTGTTGAGTATACTGAGCATTGCATGATTGATTGATTTTTTTCGTGTTTCCGGGCGCATCAACTGCTTTGGTCATTAGCCCCGTTAGTGTAGTGCATGTTTTCTTCGCTGGAGATGGCGGTGATCTTTCTCCACTGGATGGCGAGATCCGGCGCCGACCTACCGTTGGCTAGTGGGGTTTCCCCATAACCAGGACTCTCCCACCTGCGGGGCACCGCCCCAGCCGAGACAAACTCTAAGCTCCCAACCGGTCTCCCGGAATATATGGTAGTGTAGTGTATGTTAGTGTAAGTGTGTGTGTGTGTGTTCAGGAGAGAAAGAGTTAGGAAAGATCGCGCGCGGTCCGTGGCCCGTTTGGTAGGGAACTGCTCCGGCATTCCCCTGGTGTTGATAGGAGAAACCACTGAAATTACTGATCAGAGTAGCTGGCCGCTAGAATTCTCTTCCAGACAGCGACTGAATTTGACCTAGCTGAAAAGCTAATGTGGAAAATCCTGCTGCCGTCAGGACTCGAACCAAGGATCCCCCGGTCAGAGGCGCTGCAGTGACATCAGTTGATGCATTGAGCTACCGCTTCCGATAGCATTGCATGAGATGTTGGCTAACAAACAGGGGCAAATATCACATGTGTAAATTTTTTATATAAAATATCGCGCCTCATGTTTATGAGCCGAAAGTTACCGTCTTAGATCTCTGTACATGTTGTAATACTTTTTAACATTTATTCTGTGTCATCATATATACTTTTATACTCACAAACTGCTGTAATACGCTGTAACTGCGTTTTTCTTGACGATGCCTCATGCAAAGCCTACACTGTCAGTGTTAACTGCTCACTTCGACGTCACTGCATCAAACCAGGTCATTTCATCACTCCCTAAACGGTCTTACCCCCATACATTACGTTAACAGATTCACATCACTGAGTAGTTACTACTACAAACGTTCTCTGAATCAGATGTTATGCGGCTACATTTCTCCCCCACGAATCCTGTCACAAACATTTGCGAAGAAATAAAAGAGATCATCTTCGTCAACATAATATGTTGACGAACATGACCTCTTTTATTTCTTCTCATAAGAACGTCAACAACACCACATCAGAATTCCCACAATACAAGCATTTGCACTACATGCACCTCCCTATCTCGCCACTACACCTTCTATGTGCCGCATCACGTTGATCTACCGTTTTGCTACCCCTCCACTCCAGCACTCTTCCGTTTGTTGTCATCTCATTGTCACAGTCGTCGATATCGTCAATCCTTCAAAGCGCCGCGAACTCCACATTTCCAATCTGTCACAGGAATCCGATAATTATTGTCAGATATTGGCCGCTTCTAGCTGTTACGTCATCGCAGTCGATCTTGTAACATCATCTCTAACGATCGAGTAGGCTTAAAAGTCATCTGACTGACAATCAGCTATTCATGTAATGGCTCTCTTGAAAACAGATTTTGATCATACACTATCACAAACGACGAAAATCTAAAATACGAAATTTCTTAATAGATCGGTCTTTATGTTTTACAATAGTGGACTCATTAGAATTTCATTCCCATGTAATAAAAGCTTTGCAATGCAATATATCGTTCAGTGGTGGTTGAATTGATCACGGTATCATAACATACTACACCGCAAAAGTATTCAGATATTTACACGCCCAGTCGGAAGAGGCATGACCCCTGCCAGCCATTTTTAAATCGACTTTTAAAGGCATTTAAAGGTCCGAAAATTTAAAAATATTATATTGGCGTAATGTGCGCTCTATTGTGGATCAAATTACATTAAAAAATTTGGGAAGTCCTAGGTTCGAGTCCTGACGGTGGCAGGATTTTCGACACTAGCTTTTCAGCTAGGTCGAATTCAGTCGCTATCTGGAGCGATTCTAGCGGCCGGCTGCTCTGATCGGTAGTTTTCCGTAGTTTCTCCGATCAACACCAGGCGAATGCCGGAGCAGTACCCTACCAAAACGGGCCACGGACCGCGCGCGAACTTTCCTTCCTCTTCCTTGTCCTCTCCTCTCCCCTTACACACACACTTACACTAACTTGCACTACACTACCACATATTCCGGGAGATCGGTCGGGAGCTTAGAGCATGTCCCGGCTGGGGCGATGCCCTGCTGGTGGGAGAGTCCTGGTTAGAGGGAATCCCCACTAGCCGACGGTAGGTCGGCGCCGGATCTCGCCATCCGGTGGGGAAGATCACTGCCATCTCCCGAGAACAAACAAGCACTACACTTACGGGACTAATGTCCGAAGCAGTTGACGCCCCCGGAAACACGAAAAACCAACCAACCAACCATTAAAAAATTCGATTTTTTTCATCCTATACTCAAGGTGTGCGTAATCAACACTGCAACCATCACTTACACAAGAATATTACAATAAAATTTAGTATGTGAGAGATTTATGGAGATCAACAAAATTAGCCCTAGATTTGACTCCTTTTTTAAAATTTTAGACATACGAGGTGCTACCTAAAATATCCGAGAATTTCATTGTAAAAATCAAAAAACTGTACCGACGTCCTATTGTCCTCCGTCACCTTCAAAGTAGTCACCTTGAGCGTGTATGCAACGAACTGAAAGAAAAATATATATTACAGGCTTAATATGAAAATGGGAAAATAGAGATCTCGAATGGGTACGCTAGTTTCAAATTAATTTTTGTGATCCGAAATATTGAATAACATGGACAGGGGACACTTTTCACTGCAATATATCAGAATGGCTACTTTTCTGTATAAATTTCAAGAAATTGCTCGTAAATGAAAAATTATTTTCAGACTATCTGTTGCTGACATTTTGAATATTTTGAAAGACGAACACACAAGAGGCATTAACAATTTCGAGCAATGATTTTCGCTCGTTTGCACAAATTATGCTCATTAGATGGAAAGACAATGATGTCACCATTGACACTAATCATGAAGACAACGAAATGGAAAGTTGTACGAAGTGCTGGAAAGAGAAAAAATGTAAAATTAATGTTCCACAGCCTTTAATTGTTTTAGTTCGTACAATAACGCAAAGGGTGGGGGTGTATCTGCTGACCAAATGATGGTGAACTACAGAACCAGAACGCAACAACAAAAAAGGTATTAGCCAATTTTTGAATATTTTTTGGATACTTCTGTTCTTAATACCTGGCAACTGGTTAAAAAGATCCAAATGATGAGAAGTCCAGAAAATATATTTTCTGAGCTTGTTGTCTTCTGATGTTCAGAAAAGGTATTTTTATGAGCTTGTTCAAAATCCATGGAACATCATGAAGACTACAAGAGTGAAATGATCCAAATTCTGACATCCTTTTGACAGCAAAAACCACGAAAAATTGGTCTAGATATCCAAATGGACCAAAAGATTAAAATTTAGTTTTGTAGTAAAAAATAGCGTGGTACACGGCAATTTCACCTTCAATTTCAATTTTGACGGGCAGCCCAACAGCTGCATTAGAGTACGGTATGCATTTGATCTGATTTATCGAATCACATTTTTCTTGTAAACAGTGGAGAATAAAAATTTGATAATTCGCATATTACGTCATTTAGGTACGTAATACATGGATATACATTTTCCTCCAAAAACATAACCCAGTAAACTAATGAGTTAACTCTGAAAATAAACAATTTTTTAACCGTAAATACATCACAATGATATTTTGTGTGTGCCAGTAAATAAACTCTTACATTCAACATACATCACGAACGGATACCAGCAGAATGTAATCAACATTCCCCGTGAAAATGAAACCAACATTTGAAATTCTGTGAAGCGGCCGTTACAGTGACACTGTGTCACCGCCGTTACACTGACACTGTACCGCAAAACTCTGTCGACAGCTATCGAACTTGTGATCACTTCCGCTTTTTCTGTGCGAGTCGAAGGGAACGGATGTGAACGCACGATATTTTCCCGGGCATTTGCACACAAGCGGAAATGAAACATTTTTTGTCGTAATATTCCCTCGATGATTAAATATAATGTTACGTACATGTATTCGTTGAATACACAACAAAAACAAAGTCAAATTTAGAGAACGGTATAACGTTTTTTATTATTTAGAATTGTTGAAATATTTGTTTCTGTGTTAGTGTACAGATGAAAGTACAAATCGTGTTGAAAGATATGAAAGTTCAAATAGCGATGTGGCTTCCCGCACAAATCTATTTAAATCTTTAAAAAGTGATGTTGTAACCCAAACACTCTCCACACATTATTTGGTTATGGTTTTATTATATTTTACCAAATTTTTAGTTATATTTGGTTTTGAAGGTGCACTGTTGAATGAATTTGTAGTTCATTTTATTATGCATATTTTACAGGATATATATATGACTGTAAAGAGGATATTCAGAATATATTTTAAATCCCTCGTTCTATTAAATTATTATTCATGATGATGATATTGACCTAATTTTCATTAAAGTGTATCTTAGGCTTGTAAATGACATCTCTCCCGCAGTACTTATTCTACACAAACCGAAGAAGCACATCAGTCGGAACCACAATTCCACTTTAGAAATGCACCATATACTTGTTTGTTAATTTTTCTCATTTTTTCTGCATTATCCTATATTAGTGTTCTTCATGCCTTTAAGTACTATTTTCGTTTTGTAGACATATTCACGTCAAACCCAGGTAATTCTATTGCATTCTATATTCGAAATTTACTTGCCAAATAATAAAAATAATAATCATACAAGTAATTCTTTAGTAATGTTTCCTGACTATTAAGACATTTTTTATTAATTTGCATTATTAGATACCGCATTAAAAATAAAAGTTTATGAAGAACTAATTTGCACTATTAAATACTATTTGCTTTTATACCATGCAAAATAATCATGTTAGAAACACATTTCTCTTTTTGCAAGTTTGGGTATTAGTGCCATTAACATTCAACGAACTTACGTTAAGTGGCTGTATCTTATTGACACTGCTTTGACAAATTTCCGTTCATAATAGCTGTAAAATTATATAAAAAGGGGAATAACAGAAAATTAATATGTGAAAATGAATATGTGAATAAAATAAATGGATGTAAAATAATATTCTTTGAACAAACCAAAAAATGTATTAACCTGCAGTAAATTATTCATTAAATAATCGTCAAAGCGTATCGAATGTACGGACATGTCCACACAGAAAATGGACATAATGTTGAAAGATTTTCATGAAAAAATGTATGGAGATGAGAAGTTTTTAGTGGAAATGATGGCTTCCCGTGTTTTTCTCGGAACACGAATTCGTGCAGGAGGTTTCCATGAAGACACGTATGGCAAATAATTAACGCTTCATTATGTAAATGTGAATTCAATATAATTTGCATATTAATATATACGTAAAATGTGCGTATAAAGAGCAAACATTTTTAAATCCTTCTGAAAAATGTGTAAAAAATTGAACAAGATCGTGTTTGAGCTCGGAAGAGCGGAATATTTGGGCAAAGCATGTATAAAACATAATATTTCGAAAATTGAAAGAATAATGAAGGTGAAATTTTTTTACAAGAGTTCCGAGTATTTCCATGGGAGACATTACGCAAAAGTAAAATTAAGTATTCTAATCAGTCTTCGAAAAAGTTCACCAGTCTTCACAGAAACAGAAATAGAATATTAAATGCCGCTGGCATTGGGTTCAGGAAACAACTGTCACCAGCGTTTGAAGTGATCACGAAACAGTAAATTTCGCAGACGAGTACTGGCAAATTGGCTCTTTGTAGGTGGAAAATATAGGAGGGAGAATTCGGCGAAGGAATAAATCACAGCAAATAAAATGCGCGAACAGCAAAACGAACGCTTGGTGGCGGGCGGGCGATCGAAACGCCGTGCGGCATATCCCGCCCCTCTCAGAAGCGATGACGTCCCTGCAACGCAGATTTAATCAGTGGGCGCTGGTGGGGTGAAGCGGAGGATTGGGGCGGGGGCAGAGTGGAGGGGAAGTGAGGGGAGGGTTGAGGCAGTGAGGGTGCGAAGAGTAGTGGGGATTGGTAAAAAAACGGAGGCGCTGACGGACCTAGTGCGCACGGAACGAAGGCGGAGCGGAGGCAGGAAAGAAGCAGGTGGAGGGAACCTTGCGAAAGCATGACGTGCAAGAACTGCTTAGTGGTAGGTGGCCTGCAAGCGGAACGAAGAGAGTTGCAATTTGAGATAAACTCGGCATTTTGGGTAATAAGTGAAGTCGTAGGCTTTCGCGGTCAGAATCATGAAGATTATCTTGACTGTCCGGGTGAAGACGCGTTGAAGGCTGAATTGCCAACGTTTCGATAATCTTTTTCGTGATCTTCTTCAGGGCTGGACTGGGGTGGTCTGCGCTCGAGTTTATATTTGGGTGGGGTCCAAGTACGATTGGTTGAAACAGTCGGCCAATCCTACCTGGAGAGCTGCCCGTCAAACGCGGGAGGCGGTTGACCATCCCTGAAGAAGAACGCGAAAAAGATCGAAATGTCGACAATTCAGCCTTCAACGCGGCGTCACCCGGACAGCCAAGATAATCTTTATTTTGGGGGATAGATAATGTATCACTATACAGAAAAGGGTGGAAGGTATGTCATTCAGGAAATGGGGAGATGTGGGAAATGTAGTGAATACGAAGAAAATATCGTAGTTTGTTTGACGGGAGAAAAGCGATCGTGAAAAGTATGAGTGGAATTGGGAATTATGTGATAATTAATACCGGTCGAGGTAGTGACGTGATGGTCATGTGGCGTGAGCAAGAAAAAAGAGGGTGGACAGAAGCGGGACGCGGCCGGAAGGAGCGGGACGCAGAGGGGACAGGCGGGACGCAGGAGCATCGGACGGAAAGGGGACGAATGAAAAGTATCTCGACGAGACTGAGCGAGACGGAACTGGAAGGAGAAGAACGGAAAGGAAGGGGGGGGGCGGAAAGGGGCGGATTGGAGTGGGGAGTGGCGGGAAGAAGCGGTGCGTGGCGGTTTGATTGATTGATTTTTTCATGTTTCCGGGCGCGTCATCTACTGTGGTCATTATTCCCGTTAGTGTAGTGCATGTTTTTTCTCGGGAGATGGCGGCGATCTTCCCCCGCTGGATGGCGAGATCCGGCGCCGACCTACCGTCGGATAGCGAGGTTTCCCCCTAACCAAGACTCTCCCACCAGCGGGGCACCGCCCCAGTCGGAACAAGCTCTTAGCTCCCGACCGGTCTCCAGAAATATGTGGTAGTGTTGTGCATGTTTATGTAAGTGTGTGTGTGTGTGTGTGTGTGTAAGAGGAGAGGATAGGAGAAGGAAGAGGAAGGTCAGTTCGCGCGCGGTCCGTGGCCCGTTTGATAAGGTACTGCTCCGGCATTCGCCTGGCGTTGATCGGAGAAACCACGGAAAACTACCGATCAGAAAACCCAGCCGCTAGAATTCTCCTCCAGACAGCGACTGAATTCGACCTAGCTGAAAAGCTAGTGTCGAAAATCCTGCCGCGGGCAGGACTCGAACCTAGGACCTCCCGGTCAGAGATGCTGCAGTGCCATCAATCTGGGCGTGGCGTGTCGAAGTGGGGCGTGGTGGGACGAAGCGGTACGAAGCGGGAGCGAGCGTCACCGAGTGAAACGAAGCGCCACGGACCGGATCGGGCCGGAGCGGTGCGGGACGGAACGAAGCGGGTGGGTGGGCGGGGGCGGGGTGGCGGTTGGGGCGACGCGGCGTCAGCGGCGCTGTCGGCGGCGCGGGCGGGGCGAGAAGGACATGACGCGCTTCCGATGCGGCGGCTCATGACGCTGACGTAATGAATCCAATTAAGTCCCCGTTGACGTCATTGCCGGCGTCGCCGCGGCCGATGATGCCGCCCCGAACCCGCTCTCTCCCGCCCAACACGGGGCCGCCGCCCCCGCACCGCACTCCGCGTCCCCACACTTTGACTCAGTCCCCAGATCCGTCCAACGCCCAAAAGGCGTTGCAGCTACACGCAGTGCGTCTCCGTTACGATTGAAATAACTCTCTCTCTCTCTCTTTCTCTCTCTCTCTCTTTCTCTCCCTCTCTTTCTCTCTCTTTCTCTTTATCTCTCTCTCTGTCTTTCTCTCTCTTTCTCTCTCTCTCTTTCTCTCTCTCTCTCTCTCTCTCTCTCTCTCTCTCTCACACACACACACACACGACTCAGGCAGCAGTTCACAATTTGGCCGTGACAACCGACGTTGTACAAACTCTGGCCTTCGTTATACCTCTTCTTCTAAAAAAATGTTTTCTGCTGAATGGTGCCTTGAAATTTCGTCTCTTTTGAAAAAATCTTCACTCGTTCTTTTCATTTTATATTATATCAGATTTTGCATACCATATCAATTAGACATCCTTCCAACATTCTCCCTTTTAATACTCTCGCCAGTCGGTCCCTTCGTGTCAGTGTCAACACGTTCATAACTTTCTGGATTTCCCTCTCAGACGAAAAATATGCTATGATATATTACTTCTTTTACTTGCAACTAGATGTTCTCTCTGTAATTTAGATTCAAAATATTTGCATTCTTCCCGCTTTTACTTGTTCATTTTCGAGGCTGACTACCGCCATTAGCACATTACTGATCCGCATTATTAGAAACTGCTGTTTTCATGTCTATTTCTACTATTAAAATCTGTGAACTGAAGAGTTTACAAGGGGGAAAACTGCTTATGCATACTTAAGATGGTGGGAATTTTTAATATAATCTGAAATATCAGTGGCCCAAGGTGCAAAGAACTGGTGTTGTACCTGGCACCATCTTACGTTGTACCTCGGTTCACCCATCTTATTGTAGCCATGGAATTAGGAAACACAGTGTGGTCATCAATTGTAAATACAGGAAATCACGTGAATATTTACTATAAAACAGAAGTTCTACATAAAAACGTGAGTGACACTCAAATATCTTCCTTTCAAGTCTTTTAATCTTCTTTATCGGGAGCATTCATATAGCTTCTTTATCGGGAGCTTGCGTATATTCTTGGGTTAAACGTGGACATATTTATGTTTTTATGGATATCTGGGCTTTCATTTTGCTTGTATTTGGACAGTCTGACAATTTTCTTCACTTTCCTGACTCCAGCCATCTTTCTGTACAGTTCGTTATACAGTTTTTATAAATATTCCTCAACCGATTGTGGCGATGTAGTTGCAATTGGATTATGTATCGAATAAGAAGGGGGCAGCAAAAACTAGGATGTTGGAGTTAGGATTGATTCCTGACTGTGACAAGCAAGGATACAATCATCAGTGATGAGACTTGGATTTTCATTTCCTTGAATAGTTCTAACCATTGCATTATTGCTCAAATTTTTATCTGTATGAACTTGAAATGTAGACGATGCATATAAATCGCTTTCATTATTATTTTTATTTGAAATTCATAGGTGATTCTAGGAACAAGGTATAAAAGTAATCTAAGGTACAATGACTCTCTTCTTCGTGTAAACTAATGTCAATTAATATAAAGAATATCTATTTTGTTCATTTAAACAAATAATACTACCAAAAACTATCAACATACAAGGTATGTCCGAAAAGAAATGCGTTGCATCTTTTAAAACAAAATGTATTAATGAGATTGATACAGCAACTTAAAAATCTTCAAAGTATGACTCATATGCGTCGATTCATTTGTGCCAGCGTGATTTCCTTGCCTCGTACGCTCCCAAGAAGTCTTCGGCTTCTCCTTAAGAGCCCTCGTCATACTTGTTTCAATGTTGTCCAAAGTCCTGAAATGCGTTTCTTTCATGACCCTTTTCGCCCGAAGGAACAAAAAAAGGTCGCTCTAGCAAGGTCGGGACAATAGGGCGGTTGTGGAAGCGTTGCCACACCGGTACGGGTCCGGTAGTCCTCGATAACGAAACCGGTAGCGGTAGCTCAGTGCATCAACTGATGTTACTGCAGCGCCTCTGACCGGGAGGTCCTAGGTTCCCTCTCCTCACGACGGCAGGATTTTCGACACTAGCTTTTCAGCTAGGTCAAATTCAGTCGCTGACTGGAGGAGAATTCTAGCGGTCGGCTGCTCTGATCGGCAGTTTTCCGTGGTTTCTCCGATCAACACCGGGCGAATGTCGGAGCAGTACCCTACCAAACGGGCCACGGACCGCGCGCGATCTGTCCTTCCTCTTCCTTGTCCTATCCTCTCCTCTTACACACACACACACTCACACACACACACTTACAGTAACATGCACTACACTACCACAAATGTCGGGAGACCGGTCAAGAGTTTAGAGCTTGTCCCGGCTGGGGCGGTGCATTTATGTTGTGTCCAGGAGGTACAAAAGCACTGTGCACTATCCCCTTTTTTCCTAGGGCTTTTATCCTGCCGACAGCCGCTTGCCCTTTACGTCCCGAAGGGACGCATATTCGACCATACACTAGACAAACACTTGCGGGCTCCTCTGATCTGGGGTCAGCAGAACGCGAGTCCCTCCGCTACAACACATACAAAGTCAAGGGACAAACAGCCATGCCCAAGGCGGGACTCGAACACGCGACCCTTCGGACCGAAGCGCTGAGTCGGTACTCGCTCTTAGCCACCTCGGCCATCCAGGTCGGCGCACTATTCCCTTTGTGCCAAAAAAGCAATGGGCATGATTTTCAAGCGCTATTTGCTGATGTGAGCCTTCTTGGATCGCAGAGGCGCGAGACTCCACGCTTTACCCCTTGTTTCCGGGTCGTACTCTGAGATACACGTCCCTTTCCCGGTGATAAGTATCCAAACAATTGGGATGAAAGATTCTAAAGTTTTCACCGCCGTCTTTTTCAGCTTCACGTTAACCTTGATCGTGTATTTTTCATCCAAATATTTCTCCATCGTAAGTACGACACGACTACGAATCAGGAGCTCACAAATTTACACGTTCTAACCTTCCCATGACATAAAGACAACCCGTTGTAAGTGTCAACCCTCCCTTACCCTATTCAAACTAGTCTGACCGTTCTACAACTTAAAGTGGCGTCAAAAATATTGCGACGCATTATTTTTAAGACAGACCTTGTTCGAATGTTGCATTATGCATTTAGTACAATGTATAAGCATATAGTATTCGCATAATTCATATAGTTTTCATTTAAAATTTATCTTTACATTTCGTAGAGAAACAAAAAGTTGCACACGTTGAAAATTTTCCTTTTAGCATCACAAAATAAATTCAGTTAAAAACCTTATTTCAGAGTAAATGTGGGTGCACATAAACAAGTTACAAACGAGAGTGGTTCCACCATCTCACACCCAAAACGTACTTTTTTATTTGCAAGATTTTTTTCAAAACCGTTTGTGGCCCGAGGTACAAGTGATGCATGATATCTATGCACAATAAATTCTGTAAATCGAAAGAGGACAAGGAGGAGATCTGCTCATGCACATTTACAAGGGATTATCTTTGGAATGAATTGTCGTAATTCACCCCGGAAGGTATATAAATATATTTGAGAAAAATAATAGATAAATGTGGTTTTGTCCCAAACGTTATAGTTGACAAACGTGTAAACATTCATTTTAATGGCTCAACCGAATCATTTCTAATTTTTAAGAGAGAAAAACGTTTAAAAGAGAAAAATAAACCACGGTCATTCGGATACCCTGCATACTATCAAACACCCCCACAGACCTACTTGTAAACGAAAACGCCGCTATTGACAGAAATAACGAAGATAAGTAACAAAGTTTCACCTTTATTTTCCTCGTGCTTGCCATTTCATCTCGCTCTCATCATTTTTCTTGCCGTGGTGTTGAACGGCTTAATCTCGTGCGGAAACCTGAAGTTCGCTGAAATTTCTTCGTCTGTATCCTCGTTTTCGACCACGACCCCCCGTCCCTCCTGCTCCTCAGGGCTCCCAAACGTGGCCCCTTTCGCTCCCTCCTCGACCCAACTGCCCAGTAGCAAGAAACGGCCGGGCGCTTCTGTCCAGACCACTCGCCTGTGGTTCTGTGGAACGCTCTCGCGAAGGGTATTGAGGTTCAGATACCAGTTATTCCACTACCGGTCACCAGCCATTCTAACCAGAGCACACTCTATCTTTAACTTTCCTTTCTTCATACGTATATTTAATCTTTGGATGAACAAAATCAAATTTAATAGGCGCTTGGCGATTTTGATAGAAACCCGGATCAATATTTGAGGAAGAAAAGTCCGACGAATATTAAGATATTGTGACTCTTCCTACAAATAATCTCTATGATTAATAGAGAGAGAATCGAATTAATCAGGTGCAGAATTTTGGATATTTCACGTTCAACGAATTATATGATTATTTCTCCGTAATATTTTAGTAGGTGCAGGTTTCATTAAATTCACGATTTGCTGGATGCGTAATATTCAAATTAAAAATCAATCGGAATTTTACTGATTTGGATTGAATGAATGAATTCCCGCAGATAATTGAAGAAAGTATTTTCGTCATTGATGAATCACGAGTGAAAATAGTTTGTGTTTGCAAATAAATGTGTTTAGCCGAAAACCCTTCATATAGAGGGTTTCAAATTGGAATGATTTATCAGAAACAAATTATTGTTTTGTCTGCTCTGTAATCGTTAATGCTAACCGTCTGCTTCCCTTCTCCACTTCACTCGTCCGTATCTGTCTTTCATTTAATCATCCCAACGGGCCACGAACCACGCGGCAACTTTGGACCTACTGTGCTTCATTATTGCTCTACTCTTTTCTTACACTCTTACACTAGTACAACAACACACTAGTCGGGATATTAGTTGGGATATTAAGGGTTTGTCGCGGATGGGGGTCGAAATGTCCATCGCAGCAGAGTTTCGTTCAGTGGGTGCCGAACACGGCTACCTCCCTGCACTGCATGCGCTACACTTATAGCGTATTTCATTCTATTCTAATTCTAACTCTAACCATAGTCTAATTCTATTTCATTCTAATTCAATTCACTCATTCTAATTCCAACCATAGTCGTTGACATGGTCGTAAACAGTGAACAATCAATTAATCCTTGCCCACACCCTCCCTTCCGCTTTCACCGCGTTCCTTCCTACTTCCCCGCCTCTTTCTGTTCCTGTACGCATCGCACACTCCCCTCACCCCTCTCACTCTCACCCCCCCCCCCACCGCTTCCTCCGGCGGTGTTTGTGTGGCGGCGTGAACGGCGTTTGGCGCTGTCAATAAACACCACACAATGCGAGCGGCGATCTCTCTTTGTCGCGTCGAAATTCGCATTAAAGCGAGAGCCCGGTTGGACGGGGGCGGGCGGGCAGAAGCGAGAGGGGTCCAGAAAATGGCGGGATTCAGGTAGTGTTGACGCGGATGCGGGATATTAATAGACGGGAATAAATATTGGGAGCATGAAACCGGCCCTTGTTGTTCGCTGATGGTTCTTCCAGGAATCGCGATAGAGTCGCTGTGTCCTGAATAATTTTCACGAACACGTGACCCGTACTTCGCCGAAAGGTGAATTTACTCCCTATCCCCCACTGTATTTCATCCATCCTATTAAAAGTCAATGGCACAGACAGACAGGTGATTACTTAATGCCTCTTGTATCGGATATTACTTGCCGCTAATTACATTTCAAAATGCAGACACCCCGCCATGTAATTCATTAAAAATGATCTTGTAGTGTGCCATTGTCCGTATTGTGATTTGGTGTTTGTATGTCTTGTTTTGTAATGGTAATATGTCAATTATTTTAGGTTGACGTGATTATGATGTTAATATTGAGATTTGTTTACATCGAAACACATGATGCGATTATAATACATTCATTTTGCGTCCACCATTTGAGAACAACACATTCTGAAAATAAATCAATTCAGCTAATGAAAAGCACACTTTTTTCGTAGTGCGATCCGTGTATATGCCAACAGGGTGTAGCAAACTTCACAATAAATACAGAATATTTACCTTTCGAATTGTTTCTTTCATCTTATTACGTACCTCAGAATTATAGGTTTCAGAAATATGTTCTATATTTTATTTGATTGTGCTTTAATTTTGCATGCATTTACTTATTTGTAATATCAATTTTAAGATTAATTCGTCCTTCAGGTTGAAAATATTCTGATAGTTCGCCAGCTTCAATTATTCCCGCCCACGAAATTTGAGAAATAAAAATATTTCGAAGCATTCCTCTACCCTAGGTTAAAAAACTAAACACAGCAAACATAAAATAAAACGAAAACACAGAAAAAATTGACGATCAACATCACTGCAAATGCAATGTTTGAACAACATTAACATATCTTGACAGACCTTGTTGACACTATTTGGTTTTAAAAACTCGTCCTTTAAAGGGCATATGGCGTTCTACGAACATACAAATGAAACGCTGAGATGCTACCTGGAAAGAAACAACGTATTTATAATTTCGCTTAATAGTCTCCGCCATTATAAAAACAATTTTGCCGTTTCTATACCATTCACCAGCTCCATATGATTGACTGTGCGGGAAAAGCGAAGAATTACTAGATTTTTTGTATTTATATGTCCACGTTCCACGATATATCGAATCCGCATAACATTAATGACTTCACCTAGTTAACGAATTCGGGGAATGAGAAGTACTGTATTTTAAATGTGAAGTACGGCATGATGTATTATTTTCTCTCTGGCACAGGTTCGCGACTTTGGATGAGAAAAAAAATACTTTTGCGAGAATGATATTTGAAAATACACAAACTTAGCCCGAAGTGTCAAGGAGAACTTATAATAGTTTATGGGAGGTTAGGAGACGAATTTCAATAAAATGCGAAGGCAATGTGGTGGCATATATGATTTCCAACTTCAGATTGGTGTAATAAATATTATATTAAAAGTATTCTATTTATATTATATATTTTTGTATTTATTGAATTTATTATTGAAATTATTTGTATATTAAGTTATAATTATAATAAATTATAATTACATTATATTACCGTAATTTATACGAGAATGAAAATACGTGTTTTTTGGAAAGTTTACGTTATATTAAAGATATATTGTGTAGTTACATATGGCTCAGAAATATTTTAATTTAATCTATGAATGCCCATAACATTAAGGAGTGTTTTGATTATTATTATTATTATTATTATTATTATTATTATTATTATTATTATTATTATTCTTATTATTATTATTATTATTATTATTATTATTATTATTATTAATGATGCAGATAGATGGCTCGTTTCATGTAGGTTTGGACCAGACAGGATAATCTTAGAAAGATATAAGGAATTAAGACTTTTGTATTTTATATATTTTTTATCAGCTCAACGTTTCGCACATTTAGCATGTGCCTTTTCAAGAGCAATACAACAATTGCATTATTATTATTATTATTACTATTATTATTATTGTTGTTATTACTATTACTATTACTATTATTACTATTATTATTATTGTTGTTATTACTATTACTGTTATTACTATTATTATTACTGTTATTATTATTATTATTAGTAGTAGTAGTAATGGGTTCCGTGTTGCTTGTGCGCAGGCGCCCCGGTGATGCTGGCGGCCGCGCCGCCGGGCCGTGAGCGCTGAGCCGTTGAGCCGCTGAGTCGCCGAGTCTCCTCCGCCCGCCGAGTCGCCATGGCCCCGCCGGAGCGCGGGCGGGGGCGCGCCCTGCTGGCGCTGCTGTGGCTGCTGCAGGCGCTCGCCGGCGCCGCCGCGCAGGTGTCGTGGACGCCCATCTACGTCGACGGCAACAGTGAGTGCGCTCTTCATTCGCACGGGGAGGGCTTGCATGGGGTGTTGCTTCATTGGTTCAGGAACTGAATTACTGCACGTTATCGGAATCAACTGCACAAAACTTCTTGAGGGTGTGGAGGGATCGAAGATCACTTTTTTTATAATGAACATACGCTGAGATAACGATTTTACAAGTAGAAAACTTCTTGAGGGTGTGGAGGGATCGAAGACCACTTTTTTGATAATGAGCATGTGCTGACATAATGAAAATTATTATTACGTGGCAATGCTACACATGTGAACTTAGCAATGTTGTTTGGCGGGTAGTAACGAATGTAATAATTACAAAATGTATTTGATTGCTTCAGAACGTGATCTGCGGAACACTAGTGAATAAAGAATTTATTAACCATCTGGAACTAATGTCACATTTTTAAAATAGTGATATAACCCCCCACCCACCGCCTGTTTATTGGCAAAGAGTGATCATCTTCGACCTGTGTAGATGTCTTTAAAGAAGTTTGTATGATTGGTTCTGAGAATCGTTTACAGTTTTTAGAGGGAAATTCAGTACGTTAGACGGAGATGTTTTCGACAGCGTTCGCTAAAATATATATTTTGTACTCCAACTCGATTATCCTCCAGCACACAGTTTCTGAAACTAAATTAAGACTTTACATTCTCATAACACCCAACAAAATTACCAGGAAAAAAGTTTGAATAACATGTAAGGGGAAGAGAATTTTATTTTTCCAAGGGCAGAAGGATAAGAAGCTTTGTGTTATTGAGAATCCCACGAACAATTTTGCACATTCGTACTAGATTCTGGGTTTAATCACAAAATGTCTTCATAAGTAATCACTGCAGACAAATTTCCTTCACTTTCGCTCAGGCAGAAAAGGCGATAATGACAAGCATTCAAGATAAAATAATACTTTTTTATATTCATCTCGTATTTATTAACGTTCCAAGTTCTCGTTAATATAGACATTTATACATATAAGACGACGCGAGTGTTAAAATGTTTCCAAGGTGTGCTAGAATGCACCAAGTAGTCTCTTTAGTTGCAAATCCAACACAACGACGTAAATTGAACCTTTAGACTTTCTAGTCCATTAGGTGAATATTTTTATGGATTTTTTTCGTTGTATTTTTGATCGATTTCTACACCAGTGCTGAGGTAGGAGGTGTCAGTGACCGCGCCCTCAATCGGTGCTGGGCGGACCTTCTCGCTGGGAGCAATAACGGGTCCCCCAACGAGCCCTAGACCCTGATAAGCCCAACTTTTTTAAATCGAGGGCGCATTCATCGACGCACTCTTGATATACTTTCCCTGCCACATAAATAAACAACCGTCGAGTGCGCAGCAATGCAAACAAACTTATACACATTTTTGTCAAGTACCACACGTCCTCTCTTTATTAATATTATTTGAGTATACATTATAAAGTGCTCTCAAAAAGTAAAACTAGATGATGACGTAATATTTTTAAAGTACATAATAAAAATAATAAATTCTGTAATGAAGGTTTGAAAGTAATAAGTGGAGATTCAAATCATTCATAGTACACTTTCGCGGAAAATGTCAGGCGAGTTGTATGAAACATTTGAGGGCGAATTGCATGAAATGAACGCTGTATTTGAAACGTTCTCGATCCACGGTGTGCACTTGTGTGGCGGGATGCACCTTCTGAATGGTTTTGCTGTTCAGAGGCAATAAATGCGTGTCTGCGTTTAATGACCGCACACTGCGGACTTCGCTTTGACGGCACCTGTCGCCACCGAGACAGATAGCCGACAGATAAAACACAGGCGCATGGTAAAGCAAAATAAATACAAAAGAAAAAATAATTCATGAATGCTGAAGGGCGCGGATAGCATTAACGAATACAGAACAGGCAAAACAATAATTTGTTTCTGATAAATCATTCCAATTTGTAACCCGCTATATGATGAAGGGATTTTGGCTAAACGAATTTAGTTTGCAAACGCAAACTATTTTCACTCGTAATTCATCAATGATGAAAATACTTTCTTCAATTATCTGCGGGAATTATTCATGCAATACTAATCGGTAAAATTCCGATTGACTTTTGATTTCAATATTACGCATCCAGCAACTCGTGAGGTTTGTTTAATGAAACCTGCTCCTACTAAAATAGTATGGAGAAATAATCATACAACTCGTTGAGTGTAATATCCAAAATTCTGCGCCTGATTAATTAAATTCTGTCTCTATTAATCATAAAGATATATTTGTAGGAAGAGTCACAAGAGCTTAATGTTCCTTGGACTTTTCTTTCACAAATATTGATCCGGTTTTCTATCAAAATCGTCTAGCACCTATTAAATTTGATTTAGTTCATTTAAAGATGAAAATTCTTTTACATCTTTAAAGTTAGAGGGTTAATTTCAATTTTCCACAAATGTAAAAACATATAATTTGAGTATCGTATGTCGCATATTTAAAAAAATAAAATAATCTCAATCTTATATGCGAAATATTTCAAGTTTGTCTCAAGTATTTTTTTAAATGTTGCATGAAAAAGTCTATTTAGTACTATTTTAGTACACTCGATGAAATAGGTCACAATGCAGCATATACAGATTACTCTAAATTAATTACCTAAAAGTAACATGAAATAATTTCGAAACTATTTATATACCAAACCAGATTAATATTTCTAACCAAACATAATCAAATATTCCAACCTTGCGCCGTGTTCTCAGGTTTTAAGCCTTCACCGCTAGATGTCGCTCCAATTACTCGTTTTCCGGGAACTGTGAGGTTACTAGTTTGACGAGAAGAGTGCCACCGCAGTCGCAATGGAGACGTACAGCGGTATGGAAAGTGTTAATTGTTGCTTATGATACGACGAAACCCAATCACCACCTGTAGTTAAAGACGCTTCAGGACGGAGTATGACAATGTTCTACCTCAATCAAAGACTATTAAAGCATGGTATGAGCGGTTCGTGGAAACAGGTTGTGAGGTACATCGGAAGAAAGGAGAAGCCCTCGGATAGCAGACCAAGATGCGGAAGTCGTGAGGTGGACGTATGCACAGAGTTCAAGAAAGCCCACAAGGAAAACATGTTTGGGGTTGAATCTTCCTCGGCGTATAATTTGGCGTTAACCCTTTCACTGCCAAGAGCCGATGCGTTTTTCAAAGCCAAACTGCCACGGGCCGATCAGAGCCGATGGCAGCTTCGCTTGTGCTTTTAATTCATTTATTCAGCAATAGATAGCGTAGAATGCCTCTTATCGTGTTGGTTAAGGTTTCAACTGGTCGTTTTCAATGAAACATATTTCTTTCTAATGTGTTTGAAGTTACAAAAGCTATTACATAAAGCTGCAGCATAAGTGCAATATGGCATTTGCTAAGAAACAAAATTTCACACAATAATTTTAAAAAATTGTAATATGTAAGCCATAGTTTAAAAAACTATAAATATTTAAGAACTTATTCACAGATGTGTAAAGAGTTTGTTTTTAATACTTTTAGATCTTAAAAAAACAATTATAGCTAAAAAAATCGTTTTGAACTTAATTTTTTTTTTGAAATTTGAAAACATATTGTGTTAAAATTTATTTTTTTCCAAGGGAAAATTTTATTCTACCTTAAATCCGAGATATATTAAAAGTAATTTATATTTCTTCTTTCCACAGAAATAAAAATAGTTTGCATATCTTTTAAAATAAAGCTGTTAAAGAGATTTGAAAATGTGTCTGCATTTTTTGAATTTCCCCTAGGGCAGTTTTCGCAGTACTTGGCCGGGAGGCGCCGGCAGTGAAAGGGTTAATAATCCAACGCATTAATGGTGTGCTGACTGAGATAGATTCTGAAATGATCTCGCGCATCTTTAAATATCTAGGTGTTTAAAATGGAGTCTGAAAATATCTGCCGTGTTTCAAAAGGAAGCCACATTAAACATTTGTAGGAAGAAATTTGATGATCTGTCAATTTGGAAACTGAGAATAAAGTATTTAAAGTAAGTAGAGCTACTGGTTTATTTAATGCTACTTTTTTGGGGGCGTACGGGATTACTAGATGGAAGCTTCCCTTAGGCAGTGTTCCGCACCGAAGTTTCCGACCCTGCCTTCCTTCGAAGCCTTACTCCGACGAGGGTCTAGGACCTTATCGAGCAGGCGTGACTCGAGAGAATTGAAAAAAAAAACAACTGGAAGTGTCCAATCATAATTTGGTCTAGTGAATTGGTTGGATCTAGTCTCATAAGTATAATTGTTTATGTCAATTTAATTTTCCGATACAATTGTTATTGAACTAGTTTTGTTTAATTTCTTTTTATAACTTTGTTTCAAACATCTGATAAGGCAATCAAGCAGAATGCAAAACGTTGCCATCTATTGACACAACTTAAACTAAATAAATATAAATAAAATGTTTT
The DNA here is from genome assembly GCA_011170035.1 of Teleogryllus occipitalis. NCBI lineage: Eukaryota > Metazoa > Arthropoda > Insecta > Orthoptera > Gryllidae > Teleogryllus > Teleogryllus occipitalis. Next base: position 29,179 of record BLKR01004131.1, read on the forward strand.
CAAATGGAAAATGTGAAATTAATTCTCATTAAAACTACCCTAGTTTTTAAGCTTCTTTTATGAATAGCTTTGTCTATGATTAACAGTATAGTGCTTTTGCATATGATTACTATTTGTAGAAATGTATGAGAATTTAGAAACAAATCGCTTAAAACAACTATCTTTTCGGACCATTCTAAATTAACTCGGAAGCAGTTTTCGGTGCTTTGCAAATGTGAAATTACTCATAGGAAACGTATGATTTTTTGAAAAACTTGGGGTCATAAACGAATATATTCCGATTGTAGTTTAATCTAGCCATTAATGACAGTAAAAACAAAATAGGGTACTATTTTATTATGCCAAAATGCAGAAAAGTTTTAATAATTACTCGTATGTCTAAGGTACACATTTTCATATTATTTTATTAATATAGTAACATTATATTGATTTCTAAAATTATAATATCAATATACAAATCAAAACATGATTTGATATAAATTATGTTCTGAATTAATGAGGATGTAGTTGTGTAGTAACGAGTCATTAATTCAATGATTTAATAGTAATGCTAAAATTTAAACCCCAAAGTCCGCTCAACCTATTGTAAAGTCTGCTGCAGTATTTTAACGCCAGACGGCATAGCTGGTCACTTCATTCGTTGTTACGATATTTTTGCTATGGGCCTAAATCATGTATATTGTAACCTGCCGGGGTGTCTTGGATGCGGGATTGCGTGTTGAATAAAACACATAGAATAAATTTCATAGCACATTTAATTAAAATTTAAGATGATCATACAAAATTCTTACAGTTGTTAATGGTTTGACTTACAAGTCTGATTGAAGTTATCACACAAAAAATTAATTTGCCTCTGCAAATAATATGCCTTATTAGTGTCATCTGCTCCCTAAGCTTCCTCAGTTGCACAGTCTTTCCGCATCTCAGCGGGGAAAAGTAACTGACGAGAATTCAATTACGGGTCATTCACAAAGTTCTTGTATTGTGGCGTGATGACTTCCTTCCTGAGCGGCTGGGCGCCGGCGGAGCCTGCGGCGCAGCGAGCTGTGGGGAAGGAGGGCGTGCCCCACACGGAACTCGGCTCGATCACCCCGTCGCACCGGGAGCGGTAGCTCAGTGCATCAACTGATGTCACTGCAGCGCCTCTAACCGGGAGGTCCTACCTTCCCACTCCCCACGGCGGCAGGATTATCGACACTAGCTTTTCAGCTAGGTCGAATTCAGTCGCTGCCTGGAGGATAATTCTAGCGGCCGGCTGCTCCGATTGGTAGTTTTCCGTGGTTTCTCCGATCAACACCAGGCGAATGCCGGAGCAGTACCCTAACAAACGAGCCACGGACCGCGCGCGATCTTTCCTTCCTCTTCCTTGTCCTCTCTTCTCCCCTTACACACACACACTAACATGCACTACACTACCACATATTCCGGGAGACCGGTCGGGAGCTTAGAGCTTGTCCCGACTGGGGCGATGCCCCGTTGGTGGGAGAGTCTTGGTTAGAGGGAAACCCACTAGCCGACGGTAGGTCGGCGCCGGATCTCGCCATCCAGCGGGGAAAGATCACCGCCATCTCCCGAGAAAGAAACATGCACTACACTAACGGGACTAATGACCGAAGCAGTTGACGCGCCCGGAAACACGAAGAAATCAATCAATCCGCCCGTGGCGATGTTGCATGATGACGGCAACCAACGACCCGCCCCGGCAGTGGCCATCTCGTTCACCTAGGCTGGACCCAGGAAAACAGCGTACGACCGTAGGACCCACTGTGCCGTCGGTGATGTCGCGTTAACTCGGCGATGGACTGAGTTCGATTCCCGAATCAGGCGAGACCGCAGCTAAATGCCGGTCCGAGCACATGTGAAGATGAACTCACGAGACGGAGTTCCAAACACAAGTCTATTGCCGAAATTAAACATTACAAATGCGTCTCTGAGGCGTAAGTGGTCGCACGTGAGAGCTCAAGATGCAAGTCACTGCGAGTGCATCTTCTAAGCGCAAAGTCAGATGTGAGAATTCGCGACCAAGTTCGAGACGCAAGTCAGAAATAGTAGTGATTGTGAGTTGGAGGTGCAAGTCAGAAGTAGAAGTTGAAGTGATTCCGGAGTCTCACACGGGACAAAACGAAGGCTCTGATCCCCTCCTCTTATCCGAGTGCGTCACTCTGATTGCTTAAAATCAGCTATCGGGAGTGGAGGCGGGGTGATACTCGAACCAATGATGCGCTGGCTCATGGGACCAAAAAAATATTGCCGTTGCATTTTCGGTGCGAAGGTTAATTCCCAGCCCCACGCGGGTGGGTGTACGCCTTTCTTGCGAAGGTCGATGGAATGCGATGCAGCTGCAGCCTAACGTTGTTCACAAACGCGACAATATTTAAAATTATTCTTTGCCAAAAGAACCGTTTGGCCGATGCGCATGTGCGCGTTACGAATCGCTTGCTCCTGCAATTTCATGGGAGGGTCGGTCTCCTATCCCCGCGGATGTCTATGAAAAAATCGCAGCGACATTCGAAGCATCACGCCCACGCCAATATAAAGAATACGCTATGGCGTTGCTAAGTGCGCGTTTGAATGCTGCCCCTCCCAGATGAGACGGGTGCGCTACGGCAACTTTTGGATATTCCCTAGTTTTTAGTGGAGGAGACAGATTTCTACCACTGGCGCTGTCGACCTAAAAAAAACAAGGCGGCTGTCTTTTGAATCTATAAAGTCTCTTTGGCGGCGCCTCGATGCGGCGTGGGTACGTGCCGGCTTGCTTCTCGGGGTTCGAGTTGAACAAAATGAAAAAAGACAAGAAAGAAAGGAAAAAACAGACCGTCGCATCCGTGCGTGCCTGAAGGGGGTAAAGTATACGCCCGCACTGTCGGGACGGCCGGGCTGCGGAGGGAGAGGGTGACCAGGCCGAATGTCTATGCCGTTCCAAATGATTCAATTATTAAAGTCGAGGGTGAAGTTGATCAGGTCCGTTCACGGAGGGTGTGACGTTACTATATGGACGTGAACAAATAAAATAAAATATTGGACTCTTATTTTGGCGTTTCAGTGACTGTTTCATAATTCTAAAAATACTTTCAAAACATTAAACATTTTTTAAATTAAATATTAACAAAAAATAGTGCATGGATAAATTTTAACAATATATTGAAGATTCCATCAAAAAATATTTTCAGAATAAGTATTCATAAACATGATTTTTCTAGGTTTTACTGTATTGTAGAACTCTTTCAAATCTTTCGATAGCACTTCCTTATTCGTTATTCTCGAATGTTACTGCTACCATTTTTCAAAGAACTGTATCTTGAATATTAATATATTTCCCAAAGTTTGTACAATTAAATGTTTTGTGCACTCTCTGATTATTGGTGTGATAATCGCAGGTCTCTTTTGTGTTGCCTTACGCTTCCAGTGAGTCTTTTATTCTGCTCTGGAAGTCATAATTCACTGCCAAAAATTTGAACTCGTTGGAAGTTCATCTTACGAGTCCAGACATGGCAAATTATGAACTTTAAACTCGCCCTCCTTCCCGTAAAACAGTGTTTGCTTCAAACGAGATAGGGCGGAGAAGGTAACTTTCGCTTACTTTTACTGTCAGAAGCAAAGGAAAGTGGGGGAAAAGTTGGGGCAGACAGCTCAAGATTCCAACTACAGTAATTGCCTTGTAATACTTTCAGTAATTAACTAATTGGTTTATTACTTAAGACTGATAATTTCTTTATCTAGAAATTCATTTAATTTAAAATGTATTGTAAATGGAACTTTCCTTACTGATAACCTGGTATTAATGACGTAGTCAAACATATAGAACAATGATCTGCGAGTTTTTCAATTACGAATTGCTGGTTTAACATTATCTTTGAAACTTTATACATTCCACTTACTATCTTTATTTTTAAAATTATGTTTGCCAATATTTTGCCTTTTTTTATCTCGCAACGTTTTATCCCTCATTAGCAGACTTTGGAGACTACATCAGGACTACGCATCAAAATGAAATAACCAGGTTCAAAACAACTCATTATATCACTTTCTACATATTGCATTTATTAAATCGAAAAAATATTTTTAAATTGCATATCTTTAATCGCCTTAAATAGTTTAAAATGTAATTCTTAGAAGGAAATTACTCGTTGGAATTACAAAGGGAGTGAACCATCTGCAGCACTTTTTCGGGAAAACACTTTCAGATATAATCTGTCATGTGTTTTCCAGGAATTTCGCCGAAGAGAATAATATGCGTAGCCTACATATCGTATCGAGAAGATATAATTAGGTATCGAATGCATCGAATGGGTAATCATACATGTATATGGATTTGTTTTTGATCAGTACTGTCGATCAGAATTTTTGATCAGTACTGTTGTTTCATCAGAATGTTGGATGTCTTTGTGACCAGTACTACAATAATTTTTTAGCCTTGTCAAGGACAAAAGATTATGTCTTTGCGTCCATTCTTTTCATGCGCAGCTAATAATATTGATGGATTCGTTACCTATCATTATACTTATTGTAATCCTACCATTAGGGGTGAATAATGATTGATTACGGGGTATGAGGAAAGCAACCTCTCGGTATCCTCGGGGTGAAACCACATATGCCTTTCGAGGTTACTCGAACTCAGGACTTCGGCTTTGATCTCGTTCTAAGCTTCTGTACCACTGAACCCAACAAGTAAACCTACAGATGATATTCAAAAGAGGAGAGGTGCTTTTCTGAAATAAAGAACAATTTTGACTCCACCATTTGCGCTTCCACGAGAGACGCGCCATGCAGCTCAACTCAAATTCGGCGCCGGGGATTCCCCGTTGCCTCCGCCGGGGGTACGCAATTACCTTCGCGGCTGTTGCCTGCCCAATGGAGCGTGACAGCGGCGCGCGCCGAGGACAGGGCGTCTGGGGAGCGGCTGCCACGGCGGGCGAGATCACACGAGACGGGCGGCGGCGGCGGCGGCGGGGGCGGCGGAGGCGGGGGCGGTGAGGGCGGCGGGGGCGGCGGGGGCGGCGGGAGCGGCGGGGACAGCGGGGTTCGGCGGGGTTCGACGGGGGCGGCGGCGGCGTGGGGAGGCGGCGGGGGTGGGGGCGACAGGAGGGTGGGGGCGGCAGGGCGGATGTGACAGAAGGGCCCCTGTTAACCAACTGCGCACCGTGCCGCTCGCCTCTGAGCAGACGTGAGACAGAGGACGAGGGTGACAGAACCGATTCACTTCAAATGGGACTCGCTGTGTAATTACAGTTCTTGTTCTAATGACGCTGTTTAGCCCTACAAGCTTTTGTAGAAAACCGGCACGTATTTCAGTGTCACGTGTTACCACATAAACTATATTAAATCAAGATCTAGTAACATGAACTAACCACAAAGGCATGGGGATGTCTCAAAATTATGTATAATAAAGTTACAATTGTCTTTAAAAAATGCTGTTTTCTTGAGGACTGAAATGTAATACGTAGACTTGAAATACAGCTCGAAAATAACGGCATAGTCATTTAATAATAAAATAGTTTCTTGTAGTTCGTATAAATCATGTGTGTTTCCTGTAATGACAACAGTGCACTTGAAGGAAAAATCATCAAATCTCATTTTTAACATTATATATTAACAAGAGGAAAAACCCTCTGCAGTTTCTTCTCTCTGTAGTATCTGTAGATTCTTCTCAAAAAATGTTCACGAATAAATCTTATTCATGGTAAGAAATGTTTTCCATTTCTTTCCTCATATTTTTCAGTTATTTATTTCACAAGTTCAGTATCAAAAGTATATTTTCTTTAGCGGAAGAACATGGTTTTTACATCCTAAATTGGCACATATTTTTCTATAATGTATGTTTCCTGCTGTCTTAATGTACTGTGCTTATTGTCATTTAATCAGTCATGCTGAAAAACGTATAAAACTGGATTAAAATTATTTCCTCCACACGTTGCCTAAAGTTTGCGAAAAGTTTAAAAATGCGAGAAACGTGTAATCGACAATACCGTACAATGGCTACCTTACATTGTGACATCAAGGAAAATCCAAGTACCCGCTTGTCTTGAAGGTTCGTTCTTCTACTGTGGAAAATTAAGGTAGAGGAAGGTAGTATACAGTGAGACGAAAAAAGTTAGGAATTGTTCTCGGCTTCAATTTTAATAAATGCTCCCTGATTTTTATTTTAAAATATAAAGCATTTATTTAGACACCATGCAAAAAAATTAAATTGCCTACAAGTTTGCAATTTCAATGTATTAAAGTATTTTCAGAAAAACCTTACAAGTGTGCCGCTGTGTACCACTGGCAGTACACAGTATTATAAGTCAGTTTCTTCGCCTACAGACTTTTTTTAACGTAACGTTGAAGGGTTGATTTTGAAACATCAAAACGCCATGTTGCTCGTCTAAGAGATCCACCTTCTAATACAAACACTGCTGCCAATTTCATGTCCTCTTCTGTAAATTTGGTTATTTTTCGCTCTTTCTACTTTCGTGGCATCTAAAACAATGATAATTCAATTACTTATTGTTTCACAAAACACTTAATGAAAAATTTAATAATACATCATTGATTACCAATACAGCAGTACATAGAGGGACAGTCCTACTGTGTACCTTTGCTTGTTGTCGCACAGTGTGCTTTGCACATGTTTTTAAGTATTCATCCACCACAAGAAATACAATCATTTTAAACTACAGGTAACAACTGGGTTTTATACCCAAATATTTATCTTCGACTCCACTGCAAATTTAAAAAAATTGTTGACTCACATTTTGTAATTTGATACAGAAACTGTTACAAAAATAACGTTTGACGTCAAACAAGACTAGCAGTACCATAATACGTTTTCACCTTAGCCATTCTGAATTCAGTGGTGCACTTATATTGGCTGAATAGCATGGAAGTGGTTTGAGTAGGTTGTTTTATTTTACGCACGACCGGGAACGGTAGCTCAGTGCATCAACTGATGTCACTGCACCCCCCCCCCGCCAACCCACACGCTCCTGCGCCCAGAATTCGCCCTCGGAGTTTGGTCACTAGCTACGTATCTCTGCCGGATTTAACTACAGTCCGGTGCAGCGCCTATGACCGGGAGGTCCTATGTTCGAGTCCTAACGGTGGCAGGATTTTCGACACTAGCTTTTGAGCTAGGTCGAATTCAGTCGCTGTCTGGAGGAGAATTCTAGCGGCCGGCTGCTCTGATCGGTGGTTCACCGTGGTTTCTCTGATCAACACCAGGCGAATGCCGGAGCAGTACCCTACCAAACGGGCCACAGACCGCGCGCGATCTATCCTTCCTCTTCCTTGTCCTATCCTCTCCCCTTACACACACACTTACACTAACATGCAGTACACTACCACGAATTCCGGGAGACCGGTCGGGAGCTTAGAGCTTGTCCCGGCTGGGGCGGTGCCCCGCTGGTGGGAGAATCCTGGTTAGGAGGAAACTCCACTAGCCGACGGTAGGTCGGCGCCGGATCTCGCCATCCAGCGGGGGAAGATCACCGCCATGTCCCGAGAGAAAACATGCACTACACTATATGAACTAATGAGCAAAGCGGTTGACGCACCTGGAAACAAAAAAAATCAATCAATCAAATTTTACGCTCGAAGTTTCAATGGTGGACCACTGTGTACCGTGTTCCATTGTGTGTACTACCTTCCCCTACTTACAAAAATATACATACATTCCATTACATGACAAAAAATTAAGGTCGATCCTTTTTGGAAAGTTCTGGCATTGTATATTAAATGAGCTTATTCTATTCAAACAGTAATATTATCGATGGAGTTGTAGTCCAAATTATGATTATTTCTGTATTGGCTTCCTTGAAGATGAACAGAGACGAAGAAAGATCGAACTGCAGAAACTGTGATGAGTTATTACTCCACGCCCTTGGGAAACTGTTAATCACGGCTGCCTGACAGAACAATCTCTCTTCCCAAGACAAGGGGCTGGAACAGCTCACGAAACGAGATCTTTATCAAAACAGGATTTTCAGAATTGTAATGTGCTTACCAAGGCGACCACCAGTCCACAGATATGCGCGTTGTTGACAATGATGAATTTCACCGAAAATAGTTAATATACGTAACAATGAACAATCATCTTATATTATTTCTGTAACATGTGTGCAAGCATCCTTTCTCTATTCAGTCAATCGCAGCGAATAAGGTGAATTAATTTTCTAATGTCGATATCACGCACAACTTGGCGGTAAGGCGGGTGGTATCGGGGTCAGGCGTGGCAGCTCAGGACGGGGACGCCGGCAAGGAGCAGAGTGGTTTGAGCAGCCCAGGGCAGACGAGAGCAAAGCAAAGCCCGGCAAATCAGTCCTCGCCAGGACAGATTATGGAGAGGATGCATAATAGACAAAATACATTTATTTTATTTTCTGAATAGATAATGAGGTAAATGAATATTCTGACAAGAAAAAGCATTCTGATTTAGATTTCCCGTGTGGTTTAATCGTGTCCACTAGTAGAATATATCCTGAACGAACATGTAACTACACTTAACCCTTCTTTAGTCGCGTCACGAAGATTTTCTCCGGGTCTCGTTTTGTTTGCTTTTGGATAATAACAAAACACTTATGTAGCTCACAACAGAAGATAAGCTACCGTTAGTGAGAAAGGCGCACATATGAATCACTGATAGTTTAAATATTAGTTTCTGAAAATGGGATCATTAAACTTCGTTTAATTTTGTTTCAGGTGAGGTCTAGTTGAATGGTTATTGAGAACAATTCGCCAAAAAATAATGTACAGAGAATGATCAAAAGAAAAAGATAACAGGAAAATCTAAAAAAAAACAACTACCGGTATAATATAATATTTTTAGAAGTCGTCCTTGGAAAATAGTACTAAATATTGATTGGAAAGCGTCATATTGCGGTACACCTACGGCAAAATAGTATTTCAAGTACGTATACCGCAAAAAAGAATGATCGTATAAAATACCTGAATACTGCAAAGTAAACACAATACTGGGAGGACATGAATTAACTCCGTATTTCATCATCAGAGTGATTCTCGGAGTGTGTACTTGTAAGTTTCGATGAATTCGTACTAAAGTAAAGTACACAATTGTAAAACTGTGTCTTGACGACCTCTTTTCAAAATGTTGAACTCAACTTCTGCTATCGTTTCGACCATCAAGATTGCATTCGTATGCTAAAGATTCGTTTTCTGTACTAATAAAGTAATTAGTTATTAAACTTAGTTTTCCATGAGTCTATGAACCAGTAAATAATATAATTGTTGCTTCTGACCGGGAGGTCCTACACTATCAGAAATTTCTGCAATGTTTAAATATATTAAGCTCTTTTTAATGTACAAAGTTAGATTAATTTCTATATACAGTACATGAATCGACATTAAATTTAATATTTCAGATAGTGAATCTTTAGAGTCCTGACGGTCTTTGACATTCTCTGCATAGCTAGGTCGAATTCAGCCGCTGTCTGGAGGATAATTCTAGTGGTCGGCTACTCACATCTGTGATTTTCCGTGGTTTCTCCGATTACCACCAGGCGAATTCCGGACCAGTACTTTAAACCGACAAAGGAATTTTCGCAATCTTTCCTTTCTCTTCCTATTATCCACATCTATTATTCACGCACGATTAGACGTAGTTGCACTACTCTACCACACATGCCGGGGACCAGTCAGGAGCTTGTCCCGGATAACGCGATGCCCCACTGATGAGGGATACCTGGTTGGAAAAAAAAAAACCAAGCTGACGGTAGGTCCGCGCTGGATTTCGCCATCCAGCGGGGAAGATCACCGCCAAGTCACGCGAGTAAAACATGCATTACACTTACGGGACTAAAAACGTTAGGAGTAGACGCGCCAGGAACCACTAATCAATCCAAGTAAATCGTGGCCGCCTCTGTAACCGGCACGTGCCCGCACCAATCAGCTTCCACCTGCCTCGCGCAGACTTCCATCCGGAGCCACTTTCTGGGCGGGCGGGCGGTGCGGCGCGAGGCGGGAAGCGCCCGGCCACGCCCCCTGCGGCGCCGCGCCGAGGATTATCCGTCAGGTGGCGGTGGCGGTGGCGGTGGCGGTGGCGGCTGAGACGGCTCCCTACCGCGGCGCGGCGCCGAGCCGAGGTAAGTCGGGGCTGTCGCCCGCGGACAAACGCATCTCATCTCCGCGTGGTTCCCGCCAACCCACCCGCCCCTGCGCCCAGCATTCGCCCTCGGAGTTTGGTCACTAGCTGTGTATATCTGCCGGATTTAACTACTGTCCGGTGCAGCGTCTCTGACCGGGAGGTCCTACGTTCGAGTCCTGACGGCGGCCGGATTTTCGACAATAGCTTTCCAGCTAGGTCGAATTCAGTCGCTGTCTGGAGGAGAATTCTAGCGGCCGGCTGCTCTGATCGGTAGTTTTCCGTGGTTTCTCCGATCAACACCAGGCGAATGCCGGAGCAGTACCTTACCAAACGGGCCACGGACCGCGCACGATCTGTCCTTTCTCTTCCTTGTCCTATCCTCTCCCCTTACACACTCACTTACACTAACATGCACTACACTACCACATATTCCGAGAGACCGGTCGGGAGCTTGGAGCTTGACCCCGCTGGGGCGGTGCCTCGCTGGTGGGAGAGTCCTGGTTAGGGAGAAACCCCACCGACGGTAGCTGACGGTAGGTCGGTGCCGGATCTCGCCACCCGGCAGGGGCACTTCACTTTTGGGACTAATGATCATAATACACCAAATAATCAATCCATGCAATAAGGCGAATGTCGAAAAGGACGGACCAAAGACTGCACCTGTTTGTCCTTCATTCTTTACTTCTGCTCTTCTCATTTACTGCCTCTTAAATGCATTACATCACCACACCAGTCACAAGGCCAGTTAGAGGCTTAAAGGGCGGTGGTGCCCCTTTTAGAAACCACACGTTGGTCAGTGTTGGAGCTTACATTCTAAAGCAGGAACTTCAGATAACGTGCACGACACTTACGGAAATAATAAACTTAGTGTACGCACCCGGAAAAAATACTCATTCACTGTCTCACACCTTCGAGCTTAAAGAGCTCACGCAGAAACTTCATAAATCCAATAAAAATAACGTTTATTTTGCATTAGAAAATGATCTGTATCATTTCCACTCATTTGTTTTTATAATAATTTTAATTAAGCAATATGAATTGAAGTGCATGTTAATAAATGTTTAATAGTGAAACAACATATTTTTTGCCATCTAATAAAATAAATAACAAAGGGCTGCTGTTCAAAAAAGAACACTAGTTTTGTTATTCTGTTTTTAATATCAATTGATTGTATTAAAATGATAGTTACTTTTCCTCTGATTCTTCTCTTACTTACCATTCTATTACATCTTCCCTATAATCTCTCCCAAGTCACATTAATATTTGATAGCCAGCCTCTTAATGGTAATACGATACCGTCTCAGATTTTTGAAATCAAACTCTCTTGTTAAGTTGAATTGATGTATTTTGTGGGGGAAACAAACATCCGCATTGCAATTTTAATCCAAGGGAAGGAAAACGGTTGGCCCATTCTCTATTTCCCTGTCATTTCCGTCTTAATTTCCAACAGACGCTAGATATGAAGAATTTTTTATACTTAGTAACTGGAGTGAATGTGGCTTTAGAAACTACAAAGCCAAAAAAACTTTTCAAGATGGACATTTTTTACACAAGATAATTATTATTTTATTTGAAGACTATTTAGGTCAAATCAAATAACTAAAATGGAATAATGTAAACCTGTAAAAAAATTAATTATACAATTTTGACAATTCGGAAATGAACCTTGAACGCAATTCCCGTGCTAATTGTGAATATTGCTGCAACCACTTGAAGTCAAACACACCTGTGTAGTGCGTATTGCATATCCTTCAGGTAGTCGAACATTGCTTGTCCCTTTGAAGAAAATAATGTAAAAGTATGGTATAAGGCGAGGATGTTTGAGTGAAAGGAGTTATATTATAACTGGGGATTTGAAGACGAGTGGATATACAATTCTGTACGATCATTGAACAGCATATAATATTTTAAAATAATAAAGTCATTACATATTAATTGTCAATTTTTGGAGTAAATTGTAAATTTCGCCAAGAATATCTCCCTGAGCACCAAAACTCCACTTTCATCGAAAATACCTTAATTTCCTTTACCCTAATATAATCGAACAGTGCATAAATCCTCCTTCCCAAGCACATCACTTGTTTCTCACATCAGTGGGAAATTCCCCCCTTCCCCTCCACTCTGCCCAATTCGGCAAGCGCTTTTTTTCGCAGCGTGGGCAGAAGCGTGGGCGTCGTCGAGGGCGAACAACTGGAGCGAGGGCGGAGAAGACGTAGTGGGTGGGGGCACCGGGGGCGGAGAAGGAGGCGTGGGTGGCAACGTGCGCGTCAAGAGCCAACAGAAGGAGGCGGAGAGAGAAAAGTTGCCGCCGCCGCCGTCTAATCTCTTTATTCTAATTTAATCCGGCGCCTTTTAGCGCCCGAGTAGCGGTTTCCGACACCCGGCAATCGAGTTAGGCAACTCCTCGGCGGCCGACACGTCGCCACCCCCACCCCCACCCCTCCTTGGCGGCGCTCAGACGACCGCGCGGACACGGGATTAAACGACCCGACTACCCGCGTCTTGCTCACCATGCACGAACCAAGGCCCTTCGAAGGCGAGGACATCGTTTGAACCGATCCCACGAGAACTCGTGTGATGTTAGTCAGTAGAATACAATCGTAAGTCTGAGACAAAAGAAAGATGTCATCTGAATTGATTGATTGTTAGTGATTCCGTGCGCGTCAACTACTAAGGCCGTAAGCGTAGTGCATGTTTTTCATTGGGCGATGGCGGTGATCTTCCCCTGCTGGACGGCCAGAACCGACGCCGACCTACTGTTGGCTAGCGGGGTTTTTCTCAACCAGGTTTCTCCCACCAGTGGGGCACCGCTCCAGCCGGGACAAGTTGTAAGTTCCGGCCCGGTCTCTCGGCATGTGTGGTAGTATATTTTAGTGTAAGTGTGTTTGAGTAAGGGGTGAGGATACGGCAAGGAAGAGGAAGGAAAGATCGTGCCCAGTCCGTGGCCCGTTTGTTAGGAAACGTCTCCAGCATTCGTCTAGTGTTGATCGGAGAAATCATGGAAAATGTGATCTATGCAATTTCTATAAAGTTTGCAACCTCCCGTTTCCTAAAACTTAAAATTATTTATTTTGTAATGATGAATGAATTAAATACCACTCGTAAACTCCCGTAGCGTAGTGGTTACAACGGTAGCCGCAAGTTTCGAGGGCTGCAATTTCGAATCCTTCCTCTAGCACGAACGTTGTTAGCTTTAGTGTTGTGGCGTGGTGGAGCCACGCCCCAACACTAAACCCCAATGTATCACCTTCAATAACCAATTCTTTACAGACCTCGAATGTTGAAACAATCGTATAAGTCATGTTTGTAGTCCCTGTATGCTGAACGTTCATTTATCCGAGATCTTGAAAGAATAATACACTCCTGGCCAAATTGTATTTCTGACTTACGTCGATTCAAATGATGTTCTAAAACCATTCTTAGCTGCTATTTGCCTGTAGTTAATTCGGTGAGGGTGACCTGTGTGAATCAAAAGGTGCAAAGCACAAAATTATATTTAAGATTGTTACCAACCATTAAAATGTTATAAATAAATTTATTAGACTCAACAGTATGTTAAGGATATTAAAAATTTAGGAATCCAAGAAAAGTTAATAGAATGGTGAACAACCCAATTTTCAGATCTCTTCATCACTAATAACTGAAAACCTACCTTGTCTCCGAAAAAATAATAGCAATTCAGTCTTGAAAATAATATTAACTTATATATATATATATATATATATATATATATATATATATATATATATATATAAGTTATAAGGGATAAGGGTATAATTCAGAGTTTCTCGTGATCGCTAATAAATATTATTGTGGTGACCCACAATACGAACTTTTCGTTAAAAATTGCTTTGGTTTCTGGAGCATCAAAATACTTCCTGTATACTACGTAAGTAGTATTCTAGAAAGTGAAAATGATCTTGAATTGTTTCAAAACGTTTCTAAAATATTTGCAATGTTTTATAAATTACCGTAAAAAGTTAGAGGCAGGTTTAGGTACTCAACAGAATGTTAAGGACATTGGAATATTTAAGAACTCAACAAAAGTTAATAGAATTGTGAACAACGCCGTTTTCAGATCTGTACATTAACATAAATCTGTACATTAAATGTGTGCAAGCATCGTTTTTCGTAAAAGGTCCTAGGTTTTTATAAATAAAAACCTAGGACCTTGTACGAAAAACTTAATTTTAATTTAATGTTGAAAATATAAACTATAGTTTCATGTATATCATTCTCACTTTTAAAAATATTGTGCACTGAAATAGCAAAGTTATCATTCAGTTTGTGGTCATAGATTAATGTTAATGAAATATAGAAATATTGTGTTTTAAAATTGTGTTACAAATTTATCTTCAATTTATTATAGATGACAGAAGGTTTCATAGAAATTCTTTAAGTCAAAATTGAACCGATCATTTAAAATCACTTTTGGCTTTTCTATTAAAAAAAAGTTCATCCTAAAGCATTAGCCACATTCGGAAGTGATGTGATAGTAAAGAATAGCTTAGTGAAGTTCAAAGCTAGTACATGACCTTAAAAAATTAACGCTCATTATACCAGATCACATTGTTCCTAACGAAATATTTCATTTTGATAGTATTGATAGTATTTAACCTGTGCAAAATTATTGAGTAATTACTTCTCTTTCTGGTTCGAACGCGGAAATGGAATTTTATCATCATGAACCACAACAGACAGACCACAAATGCAGCATGGAGATAATGAAAGGAAGTCATAATAACTCACATTCCTTCAATTACAGACCGAACGTAATTTTCTGCCACAAACGTCAATGTGTAGCCATAAACCGCAAATATACATAAATATTAACACACATATCTAAAAAACATGGAATTTGTTTTCAAAATTGAAACATTTCAATGATTAGGTGTCAGTAAACTGGGTTTCAAAACTATTGTTTGTACTGCCGTTGTAAAGGAAGACTCTGTTAGGTTCAATTTCAACCATATTCATGAAGTTCAATAAATGGAAAATGAATTTCATTCTTCTAAATCACAAGCAATTTTTTTTCACTTTCGAAAAATACGAGTGTTAAACTTGTGTACATTAAACAATAACCATTATCAATGGCTTACTTCTTCTACTTCTGTACAATATTTACGCCTACATATAGCATGCAGACTCATCTGAAAAAATCACATCAGTTTAAAAGCCACTAAAGCATTCATAAAAGTGCTAAAATTATATTCCTTCATTAATAGAAAATCAAGTGTAGAAACAGAACCAACGATTTCCAAATGCATTACTTGACCTTCTCCGTTTTACGCTCGCCATATTTGGGAAGTTACTGCTAAAACTAATTTTTACAATAAGTATTTACAAGAAGTAATTGAAAACAATATGGACAACAATATGAACAACAAATATATTCCTTGGTCATTAATGCGGTTTATTTGAAATGAACAAATTCAAACATAGCTTTTCGTTCAATTTTGAAAATAATGGATTTCAAAATTATCATTCATATTTTATTTCGCTCTGCCCTCCTGTCGTTGTTATAGAATGTATAAACTTGGCTAAACAGCCAGTAGTTTTTCAGGAATCAACACCCGTAATTAAGATATTTTATATAATTTGCAGTTAATTATTTGTTTTTTTAATCAACTAGCATATTCATACAAACTTTGCTTTTGTAAGATTCTTAAAACCTGAATTACAGTTTTAAAAAAATTGTAATACCACTCCAAAGTTACTTCCTGGCTAACCCTCCAGATGTTAAGTTTATATATTACGTTTGTAAATATATTTTCAATGCTAAAACTCTCTTACGTCATTAACTATCCGTCAAAGAAAATATATTTAAAAAAATTCATGACATTGAATGTTTCTCTTCGGAATAATAAAATAATTAATTTTAATTGAAAGCTGTTTTACATATATTTCTTTCTATTTCAATAACTCTGAAGAGTCTATAACTATTCAGTACTAATTAAGTATTATTTTATATTATGTTAGTTTTAAGTTTATGACTTTCAAATGTTCCTTCTACGTAATATTTGCAATTGAGAAGATTTTGATTTCTCAAATGATAATTTCTGTCATTTTTAGTTAGTAGCATAATAATTATTTATAGTCAACGAGCTTAAAAAAACCTAGCAATGCTCGTCCACGCTAATTTATCACAATCGTGTGATGATCACAGCTGGCCTACAAGGCATTGCCCAGCCGTAGCCTGCAGATATCTTGCACTAACGCCAATAACTGTACTTTTCTTATAGGTTTAAAAGAAAAAATAAGTAAAACTAAATTTACGATATTTAAATTTGCTAATATCAAACTGAAACGCTTGCCTTGCTCCGATATTAATTTTTGATTATAACAGTGGGTAAGCTACCATAATTAGACAGCGTATATTCCCAAACAATTTTGTAAATTTTGTAGAAAACATTTTGTGGTAACAGGTTGAATGACAACTACTCTGCTTTATTATTGGTCTCTCTTAAACATTAGCCAAATTTGAGAGCAATCACTCCAGTAGTACTATATTTATCACACAGTTCTAACAACTTCACTTTTATGCAATAGAAAATTATCTTATGACCTAATATGACCACAATTCTTAAACATTATGTGTCTCCTGAATGCTGTTCTTTCTTTAGAAAAATGCAAACTTGAAAGAGAGAATTCTATTGAATTATTTTAACTGACGTTAATAACAATAATCGTAATCTTTGCGCTGTATTTTTAAAAGTCACGAAAACCACCTACTACTCGCGCAACTTTTCTTGAACGATAACCTTGCTTTCCTCTCCCTTGAGCGATAAAGAGTTGAAGGCAGAAGCTCGCAGCGAGCTCTGATGACAACATTCCAAACATTTAACACTAGGTTGGTGCGAAACAGAAGCTAGTCAGAGCTAGTTGCTTTCATAGTCGAGAACTCCGGTTCAGCTTTATTACCATTATCCAAAGAAATGTCTGAGGCAGGTCCAGGACCTTCAAGGGAGGCACCTAAAACTCCTATCTACTGTCCCTACTGTTGCCTACCCAGAGCGATGACCTGGCCGCACACGTAGCAGGTTTGACTTTGATTTTGTAGAAGTTGCCATTACTGTAAATACTCTAGTGGGCGACTTTGTAACTAATACCCCCACTCCGCCCGCATTTCTTCAATCTATAGTTCAAGAAATGTTGCGCGAGTAGTACTTTGACAATGATGGTAAACCCACGTAGGGCGCAAGCCTTTGCCTCGTGCGGTTAACCATTTTCTGCGCATGATTCATCGTTTCCTTCCACAAGTATACTCATGAAACGGAAAAATTACAATAATACGGTTATTACGATACTAAACTAATCTACATGTGTTCTAGGACGTTGAATAAACATTGAATAAACTACTTACCTTTCTTTCCCTTTTATCTCGTAATTGAAACCTAATAAGGTGTAATCGATCAGTAGATAACGCATTCTGAGTATAGTCATGAACCCTGGGGGAAACACAAAACATACAGAAAGGATATTTCTGCTGACTCTGCTTTGTGTAACGCATCACGTGTGTTGCATTCAACGTCCATTTTATTCAGAATTATTTATATTGCGCTGTAGTCATCTCGCCTCCGACGTGACAGTTAACATAAAAAGCCTCACCATCGCCGAATAGCGCATGTCGGCTGCCAGTTGTCTAACGATTTGACGTTCCATAGTCAGAGATAAAAGTAATCGACAGATCACGATCGACTACAAAACTGCGGAACTCGATGCCGAAAAGTTGAAGAGCAAGCAACAAATTCCATAATATGAAGATGATTTGCAGTAACAATAAAGCTGAAAATGTTTGTCCTATCGAAAATTTAATGTCAAAAGGGCAAATAAAACGTAATCGAAAATTTTCGTAAATTCTTCTTGATGCGGTCAACTATTGCTGAACATTTTCGATATGCTAAATTGACGTGTAAAATCATTTACTTTTTATGTGTAATTTAACTGTAAAAAACAGTCCCAAGCACAAAAGTATCAAAAACAATTTTTACGTTAGCCGCAACTAAAATAAGTATTATTTTTACTTACTATCAGAGTAAAAACGAATAACTTGTTTTAATATGCTTTATTTATAAAGGTCCCAAAACATGAAGGTCCTTAACAACCAAGTTCTTTTCTGTGAAAGTTTACTTAACGAGTAACCCAGCAAGTAAGTTTACAAAAGGACGTGTATGCCATTATACATGTTTAAAAACTCGATTACTGTAATAATTTCAATAAAGCTAATTTGTATATGTTCAGGAAATTAAAGAAAATATTATTTACATTAACCAAGAGTCCTTACTTAGAACTTAGAACCCTTGCTGCACCGATTTCTTCAATTAACCAAATTTTGAAAATGCAACATTGCTGATTTTATCATTAAAGTTACAGTTATTTAAAAAATTATATTAGTTGCGTAATTCATAACTCGATAGCAGTACGAACTATTGAAATAAATACGTTTCGGGAGCCCCATAACTATACATAAACAGCGACTGAAGCAACAAAATTGGGCATCACGTATATGACACATAATTCTCTAAATATTTTTAAACCCTTCCTCTCTACTGATATTTGTCGATTGCCAATTCCCTGTGCGCGCAGAAATTGATAGAAACTATGAATTTCCTGTCCATTAGAAAGCTTACTAAAGTTTTGTCAGATATTCAGGAACTCGAAAAAAAATGCAAATACGTCTGTATTACTAATCTTCAAAGCGCGCCAAAATGAAAGAAAACCATGCATCACCCTGCCACAAGAGATCTGTCTGTAAATTTCTTAGATACCCAAGAATTCAGGAAAAATCCAAAAACAGTGAAATAGATTCGATTTTGCCTGAAAAAATGCAAATATTTAACTGTGATATTCTGACTATTTTCTTACTGCATGTACCAATATAATTCTTATAATCAGCCTTACAGCTTACGATACAGCTGAGTTCATGCGACAGCAAGGCTCCAAGGAAGACATCGCCTGGATATTAAATACTGGTTTTTCACCCATTATGTTATGGAACATTTGGTTAGGTCTTGGTATGTAAAGAAGTATTGAAATGTATGTGCTATGTATTGCAGTATTCGCGAAGACTGTTTTTTTAATACTTAACTCACTGAAAAGAGTAGTTTCGAGAGTAGTTTATTTGTTATTTTGAGCAGTCTGCCGACTAGTTTTTGGAAAACCGTTTAGCAGCGCATTTTGCTGCTCCAGGTCACTAGTCTGATGATCATTCTCACGTATAAGTCAACAAACAAGAACGTTTTGTATTCATTTTATATTTCAGATTCAAGAAAAAAAATTGCAGACATTCAAAATGCATCGATTGAAGTATTTTCAGTAATTAATATTGATAAGTGTATTTATCTTCTTGAGCTTCTATAAAACTAAATAATTCCGAAACATAACCTTTGCGTCGAGGGTAGTCAAATGCTAACGAGATTATTTCTTATCACACGTCTCGTGAGGGGACGTAGTGAGGGGACGTTTTTATTTTGTATGTTCACAGAAGCTTATATGTAAATGTAAAAAAAAATAAGAATATTTAAAAAAGCACTCCACACATAAAAATACTATGTAGAAGTAGACAGATAATAAATTATAAATTCAGTATTGCCATCAAACTGACCGATAGTTAGTAGTTCCAAGAAACAACAATGTACATCATCTCTGTAAAACAAGTTGGGAATAAATATTATTATTATTATTATTATTATTATTATTATTATTATTATTATTATTATTATCACCATTTTGACGCAACCGTTAATTTACTAGAGAAATAACGAAACATTGTTCAAAAATATCTCGAGCTGTTCAATAACCAAATGAAATAAATTAATTTCTTATGCAAAGGAAAACATTTACCGCAAATGAAAATATGACATTAGTTCATTTGAAAAAGTGTGCGGTAATTATCTTCTTCCGATCGAAACAAAACAGCAAGAGCAAATGGAAATTTGCCGGGCCCTCCCCATTTGGCGCTTCTCGTTCCTACCCCGTCTCCCGCATTTAACTCCGCAGTTGTCGCTCGGGTGGACGCCGCCGACGCGACAACTATCCCAAAAAGCCTCTCGACGCCGCCCAGCGGCGGTCGACCGATCGACAATCGATAGATCGGGCGGGACGGCGTGGTGGTGGTGGTGGCGGCGGCGGTGGCGGCGGCGGCGGCGGCGGCGGCGGCGGCGGCGGCGGCGGCGGCGGCGGCGGCGGCGGCGGCGGCGAGCGCGGTTCCTGCTAACGGACGGGCGCGCGTTAATATTAACGGGCTGCCCGGATGCGAGGCCCGCCGTCCGCTCCCCGCCCGCGCTCCCCGCCCAAGCAACGCGACGGGTGGATGGGGCGGGATAGGGATCAACGCACGGAGGATGCGATGGCGGGGCGGCGTGGGACGCGGGTGAGTGGCGATGTGAGCGATGCCGCGTTGACGGAGAGGGGGGGGCATGCGGCGGAGAGCCAGAGGCAAAGCTGCTGCTACGAGGTGTGAATGACGGGCAAGTGATAACGAACGAAATGAGAAGTCGGCGGTTCGGTAACTGGTGGGGAATGCAGTGTACCGAGATAATAATGGGGATGGAAAATTGTTAATGTGACGAATGGCGAGATGTTAGGGGCATTAATTAGATGAAATTAGACGAATGAAGAAGTTGCTTGAAAGTGTCTCAAAACAACAAAATATTTCGCTGATAATCAGCAAAATGTATTGCTAGGTCGACAAGGAAATTCTCGAAAAGTCCACAGAGAAAAACAAACTTGTTGGCTGTACCAACAGGAATTACTCTTGATAACTAAACACCAAGGTTACGTTAGGAGCCTTGACAGCTGAGCTTTCTACTTCGTGAACTAAATCGTATTTAGCTTTATAGGATACCATACTTTATTTCATCCGTTACCAGTAAATCAACGAAAGCAACAATGTTTGCATGAAATATTTAAATATTCTCGGCTAGTTAAAAACACATATCGTTCATAGTTTTGTTGAGAATATCGTCAAGAAGATGTAGCAAAGAAACCCATTACGTCAAATTTCTATTGCATTTGCAACAATATAAATTTGAATAGCGCTTTGTAATACACTTCATATTCTCAACGTTGCTTGAGAGTCCAAGACCAACTCAATGATACCCCGAACAGAGTTCTAACGAATCTTGTAAACTGTCTAATAGAGAACTCGCGGGAGAGGAAAAATGAAAACCATGAAGCATGAGAAAAATCAAAACCATGAGGAATATACTGCTATCAAAGTATGCTGCTACCGAAGAAAGCTATAGGAGGGTAAGAGGGTGAGAAACAGAGATTTTGGGAAAGAGGAAAGAAAGAAGAGATTTTGAGAAAGAGGAAAGAAGAGATTTTGGGGAAGAGGAAAGAAGAGATTTTGGAAAAGAGGAAAGAAGAGATTTTGGAAAAGAGGAAAGAAGAGATTTTCGGAAAGAGGAAACAAGGGATTTTGGGAAAGAAGAAAGAAGAGATTTTGTGAAAGAGGAAAGAAGAGATTTTGGGAAGAGGAAGAAGAGATTTTGGGGAAGAGGAAAGAAGAGATTTTGGAACGAGGAAAGAAGAGATTTTCGGAAAGAGGAAACAAGGGATTTTGGGAAAGAAGAAAGAAGAGATTTTGGGAAAGAGGAAAGAAGAGATTTTGGGAAAGATGAAAGAAGAGATTTTGGGAAAGATGAAAGAAGAGATTTTGGGGAGAGAAGAGAGAGAGAGAGAGAGAGAAAAGAGTTTGAGAGAGGAAAAGAGAAAAGAGTTAGAGAGAGGAAGAGAGAAAAGAGACTTTGAGGGAGGAAGAGAGAAAAGAGTTTGAGAGAGGAAGAGAGAAAAGAGACTTTGAGGGAGGAAGAGAGAAAAGAGACTTTGAGAGAGGAAGAGAGAAAAGAGACTTTGAGGAAGAAAGAGACAAAAGAGACTTTGAGGGAAGAAGAGAGAAAAAAGACTTTGAGATAGGGACAGTTAGAAAGAGAGAACGAGAAAAGGTGCGGAGCGAGAAAGAGAGAGATTGGTATTGAGCTGAAAAGAGGAAGGAGCGGGCGGGCGCCGCGTCCGCTGCAGGCGCGCGGAGCCATCGACAGCTGACGCAACGCGATAAAAACAGCCATGAATGGGGAATGATGGCTGCTCGGCGTCTCCGATGGCTAATTGAATGAGGTGCAAACAAGCGCAGGCATCTCCCCGAACGGGATCAATGGCGGCGCGGGCGCGGGCGCACTGCCGACCCGCGGACGGGAGATAACAACACCGCAGGAGATTCGTGTGTTGAAGGGGCACACAGGCAGAATGAAAATGCGAGGGAGCGACTACTCTAGATGATGAAGTTACGTTGGTATGAGCTAGGCAGAAAAAAGGATAGGAGAGAACCCGAGTGTGAGCATGGGAACAAAGAAGGGAAAGCTACGAGTATTCAACACAAGGTGCAAAGAGAGGAGGTTTAAGCAGAAATGCGAACTCACTCACGAAGAAGCTAATGAGTGCAGAGCCCAAGACACGAAGATTTGTAGCAGTGAACACAACATACATCACATATAAGTGACAGAGTTCGGGACTGGTGACGGAGCAACTGAGGGGAATCGTTGCGGCAACCCCTGTCTGTACAGACCAACAAGGTAACGAAGAGAGGGGCAGGGCACGAGGATAGAAAAGCAAAGGAAGTCGCGGCTGATGGCGAAGTTCAAAATAATACCAAAAGCAGCAAAGAAACGGGATGGGAGCGAGGACAGGGGCGGGGACGGTAGAGGGGAGTAACGAATGAAGGAAACGGAGGTAGGGTAGAAGCGGGTACGACGTCGGAGTTGGACGCAGGGGCGGAGGCGGCGGCAGAGGTAGCGGGCGGACACAAGGGTTGGAGTCGGGGGCGAAGGCAGGGACGAACGTGGAGGCGGAGGGGAGGGTGAAGGCGGGGCAGGGGGGACTTGGGCGTGGGCGTCGGCAGAAGTGGGGGCTGACGCAGGGTTAGAGGCGGTAATGGTGGCAGAGATGGAGGCAGTGGCAGAAATGGAGGCGGGGTGAAGGCGGGTACGGAGGCGAAGGCGAGGATGGAGGCAAGATCGAAGGCGGGGGCGGCTGCGGGTCAGAGACGGAGTGAGGTAATGAATGAGGGTAACGGACGTATTGGTGGAAGCGGGATAGAGAGCGGAGTTGGAGACAGAGGCGAGGGTGGAGGTGGGAGACGCGACCGGGTGGTGCGGGGGCGGTGACGAAGGCGGGAGCCATAGGTGGGTTATGAGGCAGGGATGGGTCAAAAGAATTTCTTGTAGTTTTTGGAAGTCTTGTTGTGTAAATAATGTACAAATAAACAAATTTGCTTGTATAACTTAAATTTTTACGAAATATTTTTTTAAATATTTACGAAATTTGAATACTTGTATTAGCCCTCATGACAGTATACGTTTTTGAAGCGTTACATTTGTTTAATATTATTTGACATATTATTTGAATTTTACAAAACATACTCTGCAAGAAAAATAAAATGAAAATATTCAAGAAACAAAAATCCGAAAATGAATGGGACAAATGCAGGGCCGGAGGTGTGGGCAGAAATGGGATAGGACGTAGGGTTGGAGGCGGTGGTGGATGTGGGATGTGGGGGCGAAGGCAGGGGTGGACGCGGAAGCAGAGGGGTGCGGCGGGGAATGAGGTGGGGCGGATGCGGCGGTGGGGGTGAATGTAGGGACGGAGGTGGCAGCGGGGGCGGAGGCGGACGCAGGGGTGGACGCGGAAGCAGAGCGGTGCTGGGGGCACGGAGGTGGGGTGAAGGCGGGGGCGGGGGCGGGGGTAGAAGCAGGGTCGCAGGCGGGGGCGGGGCAGGCGATCCTTCACGCGCATCCATCACGCGGCGATTGTCCGCCAGGGCCGCTGTCCACGCGCGGAAGCGCTGCTCGGCGGCCGAATGGAGCAGCCGACGGGCGCGCGCCCCGCGGGCGATGCGTGAATTATGAATAGCGGAGGTAGAGGTGGGCGTGAGGGTATGGCATGAGGGGATTGGGAAGGAATAGTCTGATTGAGTTAACGACGCAAAAGCCTAGCAATTTAAATAAATTAAAACATTATTGACCAGCTTTACGGAGTAACATAATGGACGAATGAAGAAGAAATCAATGTTCTACGTACGTATTCTTCTAAGTATGCAGCCATTCTAAAAGCAATCACTGAATTTTGGCGTTTCATTGAAAAGTAGGAATATATTTCTCAGTGAAAAATCACTCGCCCCAAATTTACAAATAGATCGCAAAATGTTCTTTCACTTCTCTCTTCACACATTCTGTTTCCTGACCTTTATCAAATATTGTGGCTGTAGCTTGTCTGAAGAAATTGTTAATTTAAAAATCGTTTTTTTAGCTCATTTTCACGCAGTACTGCGTAAAGTAACGGTACAAGAAATGCACTGATCTCAATGCTGGTCACATTTATTCAATATTATTATTATTATTATTATTATTATTATTATTATTATTATTATTATTATTATTATTATTATTATTACTGCTCAGGTTGGTGTTAATATTTGTAGTATGGATTAGGTGCTGGTCCTGCTGCTCATACTATCAGCCTTAACAAAATATTCTTCCAATGGTAGCTGGCACTAAATTTTGCTGTTAGAAAAGAACGAACACAGTGCTCAAAATATCACAGATCCCTGGAAATAAATGTAAAAATAATCACAGGGGTAGTAGTAGTAATAACTTGATCCATGACCTACATATCACAGGTTAAAGGTCGATCCAAACACAGTGAGCGCATTCATCTCTGTCGATGTAGTTCAGTGATTTTGTGTCCCAAAGAGTGCGGCGTGTGTGGCAGTATGTTTTGGTACTCTGTGTATTTTCCTTCAAACATTGTGCCATCTGTTTACATTTTTTCGAGTTCGTTTGCAGTGCTCCTGCGTTGATTAAATTTTGGTGTGATTTACGAGAACAGAAGGCGGCAAAGCCATGAAAAGTAAGCATGCCAGTGCTCGCATCTCTCAATATAGTGTCACATTATTTATGAAAAATGTTCCTTTTGGTGAATTAGATTGCGCTACATTTGATATCATTTACCATAGTTATTCGAATATATCTGCACGTAAGAGAAATGGATGTAGTTATGAAACACGATTTCTGTGCGCACACTGCGTAATATTTCACAGAGCGCTTAATATTCTTACCGAATTCTAGGAAAGATATATTTCGATTAATATCTCTTTTTTTTCTCAGTGTACAAATGGTAAATAACGTTTCAAACTGACAATGTCTACAAGAATGCTTCTTACGCTTTAAGAGGTTCTGCCATAGTTTTCAAAGTTTGTCAAGTCAGATTTAACCTTATTGTAAAGATTCGTATTGATGGTAAACCATTTTGTTAAAATGTTAATATATTTATTTTTCAAAAAGAATAAATTTGCATTTAAATCTTTGTTTTGCGAATTCGTTGAATGGGCGAGTACGAATGCAATAGTATATTGACGACAAACTATGTTATTTATTCGCATATCGTGTCAATGGTATATTATAGGAATATTTCAGAGTGTAATTGAATAACAATACTGTATCATCCATCAATTTAACCAAACGTGATCAAGCAAATACTAGTATAACTGCCACCGGGTTACACCCAATTGCAGTGTAAATAAATTTATCTTTATCTTATCTTTTAATGTTCGTCCTTTTTCTATATATTTAATTGTGTGTTAACCTTTCAAAAGAATTGAAGTGTTTTTCTACAACAATACTACGTTTGGTTTTGAGGGTATCGGATTTTAGGTATGCTATATACTCAAAACTAAAGCTGTATTACTACTATTCACGACGCGCAATTTTTACACTTCTTCCAGAGACATGGAAAAGCCTGTAATTTTTGTTTTCTCATAAAAAACACCAATACGAAGTAAACTCGAAGGGCAATCTGAAGAACAGCTTCATGAAGTATTTCAGAACAAATTCATGAAGTATTTCTCTGTTTAGATTAATACTGGTGGGCGAAACTAAACCTTATGAGAATAAATTATCAATGCAAATGGTGCTAGGGGTGCGATATCGCCAACGAAATATCTAAGTTTCCAAACAACACGTATCTAAGCATCGATGTTTTTAATTATTTTTCATCCTTGATTACTTTTGTTTCAAGAATGGTCAATTTATATATGTCTGAAAATTATTACAGATTTTGATTATGATAGTACTTTTTTCATTCAAAAATAAAATATCAACTACGTAAAAATATCGAAAACAAAACATCAATGTATAAACCTATCGGTGATTTTATAAAAACATGCACCGGGAGCGGTAGCTCAGTGCATCAACTGATGTCACTGCAGCACCTCTGACCGGGAGGTCCTAGGTTCGAGTCCTGACGGTGGCAGAATTTTCGACACTAGCTTCTCAGCTAGGTCGAATCCAGCGGGGGAAGATCACCGCCATCTCCCGAGAAAAAAAAACATGCACTACACTTACGGGAATAATGACCAAAGCCGTTGACGCGCTCGGAAACACAAAAAATCAATCAATCAATAAAAACATGCATATTTTGGAAACATCATTGATGTCGCATTCCTAGATAGTGGATCGATAAGCGTGGCTCTCTTTCCCGCAGAAGCCACAAACGCAACCGCTCCCAGGAATTTGAATGGACAGATGCTCGTGAGAGTTCTCTGTCGTACTCATAAAACATTTCTAGGAAGTTACGCGGAGTTTCAAGGATCTGTTGTTATTGTAGCTTGTAACAGAAACAATTTACATGAAAGGCAAGCGCGACGCTCACCCGTCGACCAACGGTGAGTCAAGCGTTAAGTTGATGCGTGGGCGGTAGTCACGTAACAGGGCGCGTGGCGTGTAGAGTACGCCATTTCATCTGTTTTGTATAGGACAACTAAAATGTAAATAAACACTTTCAAATTACAAATTTATAATTCTGAATTCGACATTTGTCTAAAGTTTCTTTTATACTCTAAATAATTTGCTTTTCAGAGACGTGTTTTCTACTGAATAATAATAATAATAATAATAATAATAATAATAATAATAATAATAATAATAATAATAATAATAATAATAGAAAGTGAAGAAGAAGATTGAATAGACGAAAAATTATAATACTAATTTACGTAACAAGGGCGCGAAACAGATGATTCACGCACGAGCCGAGTTTCTCGTCGAGCCATGACGACAAAGAGACGAGTGCGAGAATCCCCTCGAGCCCCTATTGCGTATTCTATTTTGTACCACGCCGTGAGCGAAACGCAATGCGTGAAGCAAAGGAATATAAAATTTATTTTACCTTCCTCGTACAAAAGTAAAAGGATTCCAGTCAATGTCATAACACTATCGTTTGTAAATAATAAACAAAAATGTCGTCATGATGAAAGACAATTGCGAAACGTTACAGATTTTTCACACATACTTCGCGATGTTTCGCGCACGCTTCGCGATGTTTAGCACACGCTTCGCGATGTGAAAAAATCAGCAGTTTCGCACACGGAAAAAAGCATGTACTCAAGTCGGCGCGCGGTTTACGTAGTTCGTAAGGATGAATGGGAAAAGGAAAAGTCATGGACCACAATTTACGCAGACATGAAAAAGTCAAAGTACGGACTCGTAGGGGGCTGGGCAAGGACTTCGTATATTTCGTGCAGCCTACTAACTGCACTTGTCTGTTTTTCACGGGGTAGGCACCTAGGGTACCCCCACCTTCATCTGCACCCCCACCCCCGTGGGCGCACAAGTACATCTTCGGACTGCAAGTACATCATCCGGATACACAAGTACATCATCCGGATACATAAGTACATCATCCGGATACACAAGTACATCATCCGCATGCACAAGTACATCATCCGCATGCACAAGTACATCATCCGGAAACATAAGTACATCATCCGGATGCACAAGTACATCATCCGGATACACAAGTACATCATCCGGATGCACAAGTACATCATCCGAATACACAAGTACATCATCCGGATACATAAGTTCATCATCCGGATACATAAGTACATCATCCGGATGCACAAGTACATCATCCGGATGCACAAGTACATCATCCGGATACACAAGTACATCATCCGGATACACAAGTACATCATCCGGATACACAAGTACATCATTCGGATGCACAAGTACATCATCCGGATGCACAAGTACATCATCCGGATTCACAAGTACATCATCCGGATACACAAGTACATCATCCGGATACACAAGTACATCACCCGGATACACAAGTACATCACCCGGATACACAAGTACATCACCCGGATACACAAGTACATCACCCGGATACACAAGTACATCACCCGGATACACAAGTACATCACCCGGATACACAAGTAAATCACCCGGATGCACAAGTGCATCTCCCGGATACACAAGTACATCACCCGGATACACAAGTACATCATCCGGATGCACAAGTACATCATCCGGATACACAAGTACATCATCCGGATACACAAGTACATCATCCGGATACACAAGTACATCATCCTGATTCACAAGTACATCATCGGGATGCACATGTACATCATCCGAATACACAAGTACATCATCCGGTTACCCAAGTACATCATCCGGATGCACAAGTACATCATCCGGATGCACAAGTACATCATCCGGATTCACAAGTACATCACCCGGATATACAAGTACATCATCCGGATACACAAGTACATCATCCGGATTCACAAGTACATCATCCGGATACACAAGTACATCATCCGAATACACAAGTACATCATCCGGTTACCCAAGTACATCATCCGGATACGCCAGAATGCAGTTATAGAGCGATTTTTATGAGAAAGGACCGTTTTGATAGCTAGTGCTGGCAATATAAGTGAAGATTCTGTGATCGTTGCGTTCTTGTGCCCATTACACTCTCCTTGCTCTATTTGTTGGTTTGCAGATGGCTAACTTGTAAATGACTTTGATAAATGACTTTGACGCTTCCTTCTGTGATGTCTTCGTCCGACGAAAATATAGTGCGTCACGAGAAATAATTGAAATTAGGAAGGACAGTGCTACGCGCTCTTCTGTGAAAATTATTTTTTATAAACATTACATTCAATTTACTTTTGTGTAATTAGTATTATGTTTATTTTAAAACCGAATTTTGAATGTGAGATGCGTGTTTCCAGCGCCTGTGCTGTAAGGTGGCGACCTGTATTTTCATTCGTGGCAGTTTTTCTTTTAGTGAATATGAAAGTATGTTAAGAGATCTTTCCACATACGTAATTCAATTTCAATATCTCTCGGACTCGCGTACGTACATATACCTCAACGAAACTCTTAGATTCCTGCTTAGTGATGTCTTCTCGGGAGCCATAACCAAACACTTTACGAAGAGGCGGGCTTAATCGCTGTCTCAGCGAAGGGACACGTCTCTGAATTTCATATGATATCAACTTCTTTAGCGAACTGTAATTTTGGCTCATTCTTAGGCGGATTCTTCTATACCCTTAACGGGAACCTCCCAAATTAGGCTTGGGAAAGGTCACTCTGTCAGCTCAGAGCTACTAGC
The DNA here is from genome assembly GCA_011170035.1 of Teleogryllus occipitalis. Classification (NCBI taxonomy): domain Eukaryota; kingdom Metazoa; phylum Arthropoda; class Insecta; order Orthoptera; family Gryllidae; genus Teleogryllus; species Teleogryllus occipitalis. The sequence goes on from BLKR01004131.1 coordinate 58,721, forward strand.
TTTCCAGGCTAGGACCCGAGTCAAATTAAGATCTACTCACAATGCGCCAGTATAACCTATGAGTATCGGGAATTGCCATGGCGGAAGCCAAGCGCTCAACTGGAAGCCGGCCGGACTAAGGCCCACGTGGCTCGGTATGCCCAACCCGACACCTCACTGCCTCCACCTTGAAGCTGTCGACGTGGGTACCGCCAGAATACGGACATCCTGGTATCATGTTCCCCGCTGGACTTTTGTTTGTTGGTTTGAGACTAGTCCCGCGCCCAATCCTGCCCAAAGGTCGCGCCATCTTCTCACTGCCACAATTTTGAAGCTAACGATGTGAGTGTCACTGAGTTACTCTGGTCCAAGAGGATGTTCCCTCCTCCCCCAAGAGCCTCACGTCTGCCCCCCTCCCTGCGGGGAAAGCAAGGACTGGCGGAAGGCTATTATGTGTCGACTTTACTTGTTTTTCGGAAATCCAGAAAAGATAAACTAAGAACCGGAAACGCTTAGAAAATCGCACTTTTCCGCATGCTGTGCGATCATTTGAGGGTTAAATACCAATTTTTGGAAGCCTTAAAATGTGCTAAAGAATTCAAAAAATTGTTTGAAATTTATCATCTGATGTTGCATTGCTTCAATCCTTCTTTCCTTAACGGAAGTTGACTAATCATGAAGAAATAAATATGAAAAATGATATACTAAAAGTGGTAAAGATTTTATTTGCCACAGAGAATTAACAAACCTTTTAACTAGCTTAATTTTGAACATCTAATAATTACCTGTGAGGTTATACTATTAACAATAGAAGCCAAGTTAATCTAACAGCAAGTCAGTGTATTATTATTATCAGAATCTGATTCACGTTGTATAACCCTGAGAATTAACTTTTAGTTGCGGAAAGAGTGTAGATAGAATCTTTAAAGTTAATCACAATTTCTCTGTTTCACCGACACCTGGTAAGGAATTCAAAACCTAAGAACTTTTACAATCGAAATAACACACAATTTATCATCATATTATCTTCAATAAGCATTGCCTAAACGTGAGTATTATGCACTAACAACCCTGCTTTCCTCTTCAAAAGACACGTACTTTGGAGGCAACAAAGGCGCCACGCGGTGCGGTTCGAAATACAGATCTCGCAACTCCCCTCCCGGCCGCTCCCTTATCGCGCGCCACCGCAGGCACTGAAACAAAGCGGAGAGGCCTTACAAAGTGGCGGAGGGGAGAAACTGCATCGAGATGGCGCTTATTTATAGCCCAGCTTCACGGGCACGTGACCCCTCGAGGCCATCGAAACTTCTGCGTTTATCGCGTTTTTGTTCGCAGGATTACATTGTCTCCCTTTTATGCTCAGTGGTTCTGGTTAGAAATCGCTCATTAATAAAAACGTGGCTTTATGACGCATATTTAAAGAGTTGCTTAAATATCGAAGGTATTCCGTGCAATTTGTATAATATGAATTCTGGTTAGAAATCGCTTATTAACAAAGACGTGGCTTTATGATGTGTATTTAAAGAGTTGCTTAAATACCGAAGGTATTCCGTGCAATTTGTATTATATAAATTTGTAATAAATTGTTGTGAAGTCCAAGGGTTCGTTTGGAATAACTCTGTTGGTCTCAATATGTGATGAATATTAAATTGTAAGTACCGATTTACAATTTAAGTACAATAGATACAGAGATACAGGCATAAAATAGAAAATCAATATACGATTGATTTTTATCCCTCTCCTTCTTGATTGTTCCACATTTTTACAGAAATGAAGGAGTTAAGAAATCACTGACATAAAAATGAAGTATGTGTCACTTAATAAATATAAAATCATCACATTTTACCTTTTTTATTTTTATACATTTCTATACGATATTGCAGAAGATGGATTATAGAATGTAATATCATGAATTTTTAAACTTTTTTATTAACAGAAACTGAAATAGCGCTTTAAGATATTTTATCCATTCCAGTAACGAAAGATTGTCGGCTTTCGAAATTCCAAAGAATAGACACAGGTAAACAAATCGGAACCTCAAACATTTGCGCCGTCTTTTCGCGTATTAGCCCTTCATCCACTTCACGGTACGCTCCTTGAAATGGACTCCGCCTCGTCGTACTCGGTGGAGCGCGTTTGCCTGGGCCACCGAGGGCCCGCAGCGCAGCCCAGCGCAGCGCACCGGACACGCCGCGCCACGCCCCGCCGCACCGCCTCGCCTCGCGCCGGCCCGAGTGCGTCCGCGCATGCGCAGGGCGCTTGGAATGTCCTCGACCGCCGCGCCGCGCCGCCAGTGATCCGGCCATCGAGCAGAGCCCGCGCCGCGGACGCCAACTGGCTGCGGCTGTGAAGGGCTGCTGGCGGCAGCGGGGGTGGGGGTGGGGCCGGGGGCCGAGAAGGAAGTGGTGGTCGCGGCGGCGGCGGGGGAGGGGGAGCGGAGAAGGAGGTAGTGGCGGCGGCGGGGGCAGTGATGGTGACGGAGGAGGTCTTGTCGACGAGGCAGCGACGGGCGCAGAGACAGAGATGATGGTGGAGATTGATTAATTGATTGAGTGATTTTTTTGGGTTTCCGGGCGCGTCAAGTGCTTTGGCCATTAGTCTCGTTGGTGTAGTGCATGTTTGTTCTCAGGAGATGGCGGTGATCTTTCCCCGCTGGATGGCGAGATCCGTCACCGACCTACCGTCGGCTAGTGGGGTTTCCCCCTAACCAGGACTCTCCCACCAACGGGGCACCGCCCCAGTCGGGACAAGCTCTAAGCTCCCGAAATATGTGGTAGTGTAGTGCATGTTAGTGTAGGTGTGTGTGTAAGAGGAGAGGATAGGACAAGGAAGGGGAAGGAAAGATCGCGCGCGGTGCGTGGCCCGTTTGGTAGGGTACTGCTCCGGCATTCGCCTGGTGTTGATCGCAGAAACCACGGAAAACTACCGATCAGAGCAGCCGGCCGCTAGAATTCTCCTCCAGAGAGCGACTGAATTCGACCTAGCTGACAAGCTAGTGTGGAAAATCCTGCCGCCGTGGGGAGTGGGAACCTAGGCCCTCCCGGTCAGAGGCGCTGCAGTGACATGAGTTGATGCACTGAGCTACCGCTCCCGGTATGGTGGAGATGGAAGCGGGGGCGTAGGAGGAAGAGGTGGTGGGGAAGGGGCGAGGCCCTGAGCTGTGGAGCGCGCGCTGCTCCCCCGCGGCCGCAGAGCCTCAAAGGGCGGCGCGCGCCCGAGCCATCGCCAACAGAGCGCGCTCCAGCGAGATTAGCGCCCGTCTCTGCCCGGCGCTCCCCGCATACCCCTCCTCTCCCCTCCTCGCCCACCTCTTCCGCCTTACCACCTCTGCTCGAATCTCTCGCCCTCTCCATGCCTTTGTCCGAATCTCCCCGCATTCTCCACCTCCTCCGCCTTTTCCCACCTCTCCCTGCCTCTTACAGCCTCCTCCACTTCTCTCTCCCGTACCTTAAGCTTCTCCACGCTTCCCTCACATCTTACACCTCTCTCCGCCTCTCCCCACCTGTCCTACCACTCCTCGGTCTCCCTAGCTCTCCCCTAACTCACCACATCTCCCCATCTCTATCTGTATCTCCAGCCTCTCACCAACTCTGCAGGCCTTTCTTCACATTCTCGCTGTCACCACTCGTACAGCTGCCTGCCCTGCATTTTCCCGCTAATACCCCTGCCACCACCGCCTTAGCTATCTTCACCTCCGGCTCCCTCCGCCCTTTTTTCATGCCCCTCCATCGTCAAATTCGCAACCTTTTGCATCTCAGTCCCTCGTGACCCGCCTGAGGCCACCATCCACGTCCCTTTTAATGCCCCGCGTTCACAGCAACCTTGGCCTCCATCGCGGCTTCACCGCAGCTCGTGCGACTACCTTTGGCCTCGACTCCAACTATGACTCCATCCTCCATCTAAAAAGTCTACTCTGCTGCTTCAATCTTCCTCCAACACTCGGGCTCTTTCTCGCCCGCGCCATCACTCCTAACGCCGCCTCAGCCTCCCATTCGCCCGATCTCTATTTCCGATTGCTCCACACCCTGGCTCTCCTACCCTTGCTTCCATCCCCTCTCGCGTTCTCAGCCACCCTTCGGTCCGCCCCCGCGTCCGCAAATCTAAACGGCCCGGGCATTAAGTGCTCGCGCGTTGGCTAACACCGCGCTCGGGAACGCACGGCGGAGACGGGCAAGCGCAGAGCTTCTGGAGAGGCGAGGGCGGGGCGAGGCGAGGGCGGGGCGAGGGCGGGGCAAGGGCGGGGCGAGGGCGGGGCGAGGGCGGGGCGAGGGCGGGGCGAGGGCGGGGCGAGGGCGGGGCGAGGGGGCGGGGCGGGCGAGCGGGGCGAGAGCGGGGCGAGGGCGGGGCGAGGGCGGGGCGAGGGCGGGGCGGGGCGGGGCGAGGGCGGGGCGAGGGCGACTGCGGCCATCGATGACCATTCGGGGCGGGGGGAACACTCAGAAGGGGCAGCTGAGGTGTACATCCTCTGGGGACATATATATACAAATCAGAGGATGTGCACAATAATCTTAATACATGCACACGCGTAATAATAGCAGGAATGCTAGGTCCGCCTAGAAGTGGGAGTAGGAGGAGACAATTTCGTCTAGCACGTCCTCTCGCAAGAAAGCCCATTTTTCTAAAATATTTTAAACAAAAGTTTCAGTTAAAAACTGAAATATTGTTTTATATTTTCTAAGAACGCCACAGTTTCCATAAAATAATAGCAAACTACAAAAAATGTTGGTCAATGCTGGAGATAAGTCACTTATTGAATAATCGATTTTATATGATGAATGAAAAGAAATTATTTCTGAATGAACTTGTCTTTCGTTCTTTATGTGAGGATCTCCGTGTAACTGATTGCGAGAAAGCAATGAATAGGGACCAATTGACGATGCTTAAGAAGTCGTAAAGAAAGGGAAGTGGGGTGAAGTACGAGTGAAATGAGGAGCCAAGGAGTCCCAAAGGCGATGAAGAGACAGCGTGCATCGGCAATGTCAATGGGCATGCCGTTAAAATTAATGGCGAGTCAATTTAAAACGAAATGCGAATTATAGAAGGAAAATTCAGATGAGTAACCAAGCAGTCTACAATGCATTTAAGAATTTCAAATAGAGGATTAAAAAGAATAAAGCGGGAGAAGATTTAATGGATATGGATGTATAAAATAGTAAGAATATTGTGTATAAAAGTGGAATCTCCAAATTGAAAATATCTATATGTGGAAAATCTGACAATTCTGTACGTATTTTAAAAACACAATTTCCATAGAACTTATATTTTTTAACACAACTTTATTTAATGATTTGAATAAAGTCAAAGTTTATCATTTAACATCCTTAAATGCTTGAACGAATAAACATTTCTGCAAATGAAATAAAACCCTCTCAGGTTACGAATTTTCCCAAAAACACTCTTTTCACGAAAATATCTATTACATTAATTACACAAGAATAACACTGAAATGAAATGAGAATCGCTTTGAAAAATAAACTAATACGCAGAAGTTACCTTAATAACATATTTACATTAAAAGCTGGTTATCTCTCCTTAAATTTCATGGAACTCGTATTAGCATGTAATCAACACTCTCTGTTTATCTACGCATATAGCGTGTCGCTTTTCTGGGAACGTCGGGTAACAGCGCTGTATCCTCGATGGCAGTCGACCAAACGCAGCGAATTTCCGAAGCCTCTCCCGGAGAGAAGAGGCGAGCAGTGGACGGGCTTGCATGTTGAAGCCGTGAGTGGGCGGGAGTAATGGGGGGGGTCGTTGCGACGAAGGCACCGGATACGGGAATGGCAATGGAAATCACAGGGTCGGAGGAGGCACGGGGGCGGCCGGGGAGATAGCGTGGGAACGGCTCAGGGCGGGGCGGGTCTGGAGCGTGGGGTGGAGCGTGGGGTGGAGCGTGGGGTGGAGCGTGGGGTGGAGCGTGGGGTGGAGCGTGGGGTGGAGCGTGGGGTGGAGCGTGGGGTGGAGCGTGGGCTCAGAGCGTGGGCTGGGCGTGTAGCAGGCTGGAACGTGGGGGTGGAGCGTGGGCTGGAGCGTGGGCCCCGGGCGTGGGCCAGGCGTGGGCGGGCGTGAACGGAGCGTGGGCCGGGCGTGGACCGGTGCGTGGTTGGAGCGTGGGCGGGAGCATGGGCTGAAGCGTGAGATGGTGCGTGGCAGGAACGTGGGCCTGGGCGTTGGTTGGAGCGTGGGCGGAGCATGGTCCGGAGCGTGAGTCGGTTCGGGGCCGGTGCGTTAACAGGAACGGGCCAGAGCGTGGGCGGAGCGTGAGTCGTTGCGTGGGCCAGGCGTGGGCCGAGCGTGGACGGCGCGGGGTGGAGGTTGGCAAGGGGGCAGAGGAGGCGGAGGGGAGCCGCGCGGGTGACGCCAAAGGGGCGAGGGGAGCGGTGCGGGGGTGGCGAGGGAGCGAGGGGGGCGGGGCCGCACAGCAACGCGCAGGGAGCAAATAGGGTGGAGCGGCCAAGTCAGCGAGTGCAGCGAGGGCTCAAAGGGCCCAGCGGGGCGCAGGCGCGGGCGCCGGCGGCAGCCAAGCGGCGAAGGCCCGTGGGCGCCCTGGGCGCTTGACTTAGCTGGGCGCGGTGAGGGGGTGCGATGGAACACAGCGAGCCGTGCTAGGGAAGCGGGTAGAACGGGATAGAAGTGAAAAAGTCGGGATGAGGGCGCGGAGGGACGTGGAGAATGAGGCACGTTGGCGATTGAAATGTGCTGTGGGGAGCGCAGTGGACAGCGTGTGGGGGTGGGCAATTATGCGAACGGATCGAGGCGAGGGCTTTGCTGGAAACAGTAGAGTGTTGACGTAGAACAAGACAAGGATAGGCGCGAGGAGTGGGGTAGGTTGCAGCGGGGCGTGGGGCGGGGTGCGCACGGCGAGGGGAAGGCGGTGTGGGTCGGAGCGGGGCGAGGAGCAGGTCGCGAGTGGAACAGGGAGGAGGCAGGACGAGAGTTCCTCCGCCATCTTGCAATGGGTTGGAGTGGGACGTTGAGCAGGGTGACGCGGGGCAGTGTAGGGTGGCCGAAGGCTGAGCGCATTCTACCGGCGGGTGGTGGAGGGGCGTGGAGGGGCGGAGTGGGAGAAACCTAGTGATGCGGGTACAGCGGGCCGGGACGGGGCCGATCCGAAGGCAAGTGTACCAGCTCCTAAGTCAAAGCAAAGTGACGACCCCCGGGTGGACGCCCTCAGAGACCCGAGAGAGCTCGGAGCATTTAGACAGTCAGCCAAGGACGATTGGACTGTTCTCAATGGTGCAACAGGATGACCAGTAGGAATCTAAAAGCCTAAGAATTGGTTACGGTGGAGTGTTATAGAATCTATATATCGTTAGTATATTTAAAATCGGTAGAAACAGAAAATTCCGTAATATGATACAATTTTCAAAATATACGATACTCAAGTATAAACAGTTAGAAACAAACAAGGAATAAATAAACTAAATGTTGTATAGTGAATTCGGATAAAATATATTTTGGATACTGCATGAAACGCGGCTTAAATGAAATCACTTCAGACGAAGTTTGCTGAATTCCATTTACGAATACTATTACGTAATTAGAAACTTTATTTTAAGCTCATTTGTAGTAATAACTATAAGCCAGTCGACCTACAACAGTACATACTTTTTCGCATTACTTTAATATTTCCAATTTGCAAAATTCAGAGAGAGCAAAGAAAATGCGACCTGCGACATTATTTTAAGCGTTTTGTGCTTTACCCATGGAAAAAATTAAAAGTAAAAATTTGGAGAGGTTTTTGAGATAATGTGTTTTTATTATAAATTTCGTTAATTTTAAACACCAATTACGCAAATACTACTCTTTTTTCAAAAAATGTTAGCTGACCCTTTTGAGCTCTACAGTAGTCGCGGCATATTTTTAAACATCAGTGGTCACGGGGCAATGTGAATCCACATTTTGCTAAAAGTGGATATAGGCAAAGTAAATTAGAAAATTTATTTTCGGTATAAAAGGAACTTTCTAAGAAATAGAAAGGTAAGTAATATAATGAAAATTTAATCTGAATACAAAAATTATATTTTAACCTACATATATTAAGTGTTTCAAATATTATGTATCACATTCGTGAATTTCTGAACAAAATATTTTTACCGAAATTGTACAAATAAAAGACGTACATAAAACTCCAAATACTTCATTAATAAGTTTCCACTTTTACTCATGTTTTGATTTTTCCATTTTTATCCGTTTCTTTCTAAATGCAACAATGTAACACCTGTGCTCCTGTCGGATGAGAGTCCGCAATTGCTGATTACTCCGAAAGAGCTGCACTAGTCAAAACCTACACGAAAGAATGATTTAAAGCAGTTTTTTGTAGGAAGGTACTGAAAACACGTAGTCCCTAAGGTGACAAATGTTAAAAAGTAAGAGAAAAATAAATTGGTGCGGATTCAAGATTCCGCGCCCGAGCACTGCGGGGTTAAAGAGCTATTTGTTTACAACAGAATTTGTTCAAATCACAAATGTATATTTTCAACTTTGTAGTTATGAAATGTTAACTTTTTGCAATTTTCGAAAATACTGTAAGCTTGCTTGATTGAAGTGAACAACACTTTTAGTGTGCTTGATACATATGAAGAGAAAATTTTAAGAATTTGTTTTTTCTTTTTGAGAAAATAATTCTTTAGAAAAAATGAAAATTGTGTAGATTTTACTCTCAAATACACGAGCACTACTCATATTTTTGAAACATTGTGCATTTTCTTATTTTAAGATATGACTTAAAATCTTCAAAATTATGGTTGTAGAAAGATGCCGAACAAATTTAAACGAAAGTTTCAAAAAATCAGATATTTCAACCAAATGAGACCTGCATCATTCTCGTAATCGTTCTTTACACTATCTGACGATAAATTGTAATCGAAAAATGTAAAGTCATTTTTGACAAAAAATTTAAATGCTGAAGCTTAAACCGGTAGCGGTAGCTCAGTGCATCAACTGATGTCACTGCAGCGCCTCTAACCGGGAGGTCCTAGGTTCGAGTCCTGACGGCGGCAGGATTTTCGACACTAGCTTTTCAGCTAGGTCGAATTCAGCTGCTGTCTAGAGGAGAATTCTAGCGGCCGGCTGCTCTGATCGGTAGTTTTCCGTGGTTTCTCCGATCAACACCAGGCGAATGCCGGAGCACTATCCTACCAAACGCGCCACGAACCGCGCGCGATCTGTCCTTCCCATTCCTTGTCCTCTCCTCTCCCTTTACACACTAACATGCACTACACTACCACATATTTCGGGAGACCGATCGGGAGCTTAGAGCTTGTCCCGGTTGCGGCGGTGCCCCGCTGGTGGAAGAGTTCTGGTTAGGGGGAACCTCACTAGCCGACAGTAGGTCGGCGCCGGACCTCGCCATCCAGCGAAGAAGATCACCGCCATCTCCCGAGAGAAAACATGTACTACACTAACGGGACCAATGACCGAAGCAGTTGACGAGCCCGGAAACACGAAAAACTCAATCAATCAAAATTCAAAGGTGATAGATCCTGGTTCAGAAGAGTCAAAAGGGGATAGATCCTGGGTCAGCAGGATGCTCGTGTGCCTGAAGTGTGCAAAATCGGAATGCGTAATAAAATTGCTAAGAGGATACATGAGAAAAACTAGTATTTGAAGTAAAGAAAAAAACATTTTAATTTTCAAGCTTTGTTAAGGAATTGTATTACTCATTATTGTATAAGGTTCAAGAAATTGTTGTTTAAATTCATTTATTTTCGGTCGCATAAACTGCAAGGTCATTAGCAACCACATCAATTACAATATCCAATATATTTATATTTAGATCTCTAATACAACACTATATTGTTACAACACCACAATTCTACAATAATACAATACAACACTGATCACAATAATTAACATGTTAGTTTGAGTTCAAATTTCCGACGTATAACCAATATTACTTAACCACTTGATAAGAAATTGTTGTCCTCTGTTGAAACAGAGGATACAAAATGGTTCTCATCAACATTTTACTTTAGTTGGACACAACACCAGCTTTTGAACGTGGAAATTTTTTTCTGATAAACTATACTGTTTAACTTTTAATTATTTACTGATTAACTTTATAAACCTTTTCCAACGTGTAACATACAACATCGTCTTATCAATAGTTTACTTGTTACCTTACATTTAACGTTCATAAAAGTATGTCCTGCTTAACAAGACAAAAAAAAAACAGTAAAAGGAAACTCAACTCGTGTTAATTTGAATAGCCGAAGTACATGCTTTATTGAAAATAAAATTATTGGTTTCCGTAACTGATTTCATTATCTTCAATCAATTTTAAAATTGTGAGTTATTGGCTATGAAAAGGTTCATCGTGTATCGGTTGGTTTACAACTAGTTGGACCAATGTAAACATTCCGCACTCTTTCAATCATTGTTTTGAAGCTTCATACTGAAATCTTGTCAACGTTTCTGGCAAAGAGACTGTCGGGGTTGGGGTAAACCTCTGACGATATTATAGAACGTCCACATGGATGGCATTTTGTAGATATCACCATAAGAAATACTACTCGCTGAGGTATGAAAACTGGGTTATTAAGGATCTAGGATACTTCATTTCACATTTATTCCCCATACCATGGGAAAGTCTGCCGCAGCATAACGTGATTTAAATTATTTCGTGTGTTGTGTATTCCATAAACGTCTTCGGGTTTCCTTATTCCATAATGTTACATTCTCAATTATGAACTTATATTCAGTTTGATTCACGCCCGGGATTAATTGTATCCCCAACTGTGTAGACTTAAAGTTTTGAGTCAATGATGTCTTAAAATGTCACAAAACCCTCATTTTTCTTTGGCGTTTTTAATCTAGAAAAAATATTTCATTTTTAGGCGATAAGCCTATTTTAAATACACGGATAGCCGACTGCTTTCTCAGAGTTAAACACGAGCGTAATCGATGCGTCGCCAGAGACGTTTGCGCAGACAGCCTCTATTCGAGCGCGATCGGCTTGGAGGGGGCGGGGCGGGGGCGCGTCCGTGGGGGCGGAGGAGACAGACGGCGGTGGCCAAAGGGGCGCCGTGTAAGCAGAGGGGCGCTCCGGCGGCGGCGGCGGCGGCGGAGGCGCCTCTTTGGAGCGGCGGCGCGGCGGAAGCGGTCGGGCCCCGGGCGGGGGCGGGGCGGGGGGGGCGGAGGGCCGCGCAACTCCGAAATGTAATCTGGCTTCTGCGGGCGCGTCCATTTGTAGAGCGGCGGGCGGGCGCGGGGGGCGGGGCGGGGAAAGGAGGAGCGGAGCCACTAATCGAGCGCCGACAGGGATTAGCCCTCGGGGAGAGATGCGTCGCCGGCGCTGTTCCCCGCCCCCGCCCCCGTCCCCACCGCCCACTCGCCCACCATTCCCACGCCCGCCCCCTCGCTCCTCCCTGCTCCGCACCCGTCCCCGCTCCCGACCTAGCCACATTCCCACCTCTGGCCACGCCCCTCGCCCTTGATTCCGCCCCGCCCTCGTCCTTATCCCGCCTCCGTCCCTGACTCGTCCCCATCTGCACTCCCGTGTTCGTCCTCGCTCCCATTCATGTCCCCAACCATACTTCGTTTCCGTCCTCGCCCCTGTCCCGCCTCCCGATATCGCCCTCACGCCCGCCATCCTCGTTTCCATGCCGTCCCCATTCCCTTTCGCCGAAGTCCCCGCCCGCGATGTAGCGCGCGCCCCGGCCTCCGCCTGAGACCCATATGCCGGCGCGCTGCGCGTCCGCGTTGGGGGATCGCCGGCGGCGGGGCGCGGGGCGGGTCGGGCCGGAGCGCGGCAGCCCATGCGGAACGGACCGAGATGCGCTGAAGCGGGCGCAGGGCGGTGAGGCGGAGCGGAGCGGCGTGGCGGGGGTGGCGTGGGGCGCGACGGGGCGTCGTGGGGTGGGGAGGGGCGGGTCGGCTTAAAGAGGGTGGCGTGGGGCGGGGCGGCGTGAGCTAGGGCGGCGTGGGGCGGGGCGGAGAGCCGTGGAGTGGGTGGCGTGGCGTGGGCGGGGCGGCGTGAGGTGGGGCGGCGTGGGGCGGGGCGGAGGACCGTGGAGTGGGTGGCGTGGGGCGGGGCGGGTGGGACGGGGCGGTGTGGAGCGGGTGGCGTGGGGCGGGGCAGAACGGCGTGGGGCGGGTGGCGTTGGGCGGGGTAGCATGGGGCGGGGCGGCGTGGGTCGGGGTGGCGTGGGGCGGGGCATCTTGGAGCGGGTGGGCTGGAGTGGGTGGCGTGGGGCGGGGTGGCGTGGGGCGGGGCGGCTTGGAGCGGGTGGCGTGGAGAGGGTGGCGTGGAGCGGGTGGCGTGGAGCGGGTGGCGTGGGGCGGGGCGGCGTGGGGCGGGGTGGCGTGGGGCGGAGCGGCGTGGGGCGGAGCGGCGTGGGGCGGAGCGGCGTGGGGCGGAGCGGCGTGGGGCGGGGCGGGGTGGGGCCGTGCCGGGCCGGGCCGTGCCGGGCCGGGCCGCAGAGCTGCCCTCGGCGCTTTGTGTGAAATGTGGGCGGCTGCCAGGCCAAAGAGTTACGCAACTGCTCCCACTTTGCACGTAATAATGCTTTGCTCGTGTAAAATTTCACACAATGTCCCTTCAGGCCGAGAGGAGGGGCTTTATATTTGCTTCTGTTAACGACTCGAGACAATCTCCTCAATAAGCAACACGGAGATAAGATGAATAATGCTCGATGATATTTCAGTTCTGCTTGAGTATATTTAAGTATTTTTTTTTATATTTCATTAACAAAATGTATCAAAAATTAATTTAAACAAAAATGTATTTGTCTACTTTACCATTCCTTAAATGTAATACAAAATTAGTTCAAATTCCGGTAAATGTATAATTAGTGTAATATTTGCATTGATAATGTTTGCAAAATTTGCATTTGCACATCGAAACAAGACACACCTGAACGCCTGGCGTCATTTTCACGGCTACGTCGTATTCAAAAATATTGATTTCTTTCAAACAATGAGCAGTAGCGCCCTGGAATCTTGAGACTTTAAATGAATTTATAAAGTTAATGTTATGCTGACATTTTTAAAATGTTGTTAAATCAAAGTTGTGTAATTGTGTAGTCTAATCTTTAACGTCCAAAAGATTTCAAATTGACGGTCTACTTAACTGCTGAGCCTTGCGTTTTGATGTCAGTCATGTTTGCACAATCTTAATGACTTTCGAGAAATAATGCATGCTTTTTTCAACGAGAGTTATTTTTGTATGTTAAATTTTGATTATTCGTAATCACATCATTACCAAGCATCACCTTTGAATGTTGTTTTATCAAGAACAATAGACGAGTGAGAATCTATCCCTAAATTCGGTTTCGGAGCCTTTGTTTGCCTTTAATGATACTTTTCTTTATTTCAATTAAGTACTTTATATTGCTGGGTAGCTTAGGTGCCGAGAATGTTATCAGTGGATTGCAAGGCAGTTTCAGTGATTCGGACGAAAAATTCTGTTCTATGATCGAAAACCAGCAGGCATCACACTCACGCTAAAAATTAACCGAATGATAACCATTGTACAACGAAATGCATGTATAGATATTGACCACTAGCCATTAATGTAAGAAACAATTGTATATTACAAAACAAACCCTGTAAGTATCCTTGATAAGATGATTTGACACATGACGTAAAAAATTGTTGTAATTGACTGCCAATGAAATTGTTTTTCTAACCTAAAGGGTTTTGAAAGAATAAATTCTATAGTCATTAAGAAATTTAGGGAAGGCGCAGAGGAATTGGCATTTTCATATGCGTGAAATTGGAAAATGATACACGATGAAACACACATGGTCAGAAAATAAACAATGATAGGGAGGTCTCGGCAAAAATACATGAACAAGTGTAAGAAAAGTGCTACTTGCACGCGGCATTTGCATTTATTACCCATGTGTAAAGTTTCTTCTCCGGAGGTTCGTATTTATTTTACGAGGCTAATCATTACAGCAATCAGTCGAATTCGTCAAGAAAATTTTAAAGTTTATATACTTATTTGCTGTGATTAAATTTTACAATATGGATGAATTGGCATTGAAACATATCAGCCGTCGAAACAACGGCCCGCAATCGTTCACGGAAAATCCATTGGTCGCAAGGTCTGGTGTTATATAATAAACCCATTTGTAATCGCCTCTGAAAAAAATACATTTAATTTTTACTTTCTCGTATACGTACGTCAATACGGAGTAGTATACATAGTATAGAGAAACACATGTAATGCTGCGCCAAAAAACGGCGGATTTATGGCAGAAAAAATTAATTGCCGGACCCTGACAACGGAAAAGTGGATTAATACAGATGCTAAATTAATAAAAACATCCTGCAATACGCAGTATAGCCAGAATCCCTGTTTTGTGGGTCCTTGATGCCGAAAAACCAACCAACCGAATAGAAAGCAAAACGTCTGTCCGTCTGTCCGTCTGTCCGTCTGTCCGTCTGTCCGTCTGTCCGTCTGTCCGTCTGTCCGTCTGTCCGTCTGTCCGTCTGTCCGTCTGTCCGTCCGTCTGTCCGTCTGTCCGTCTGTCCGTCTGTCTGTCGTTCGTCGTTCGTTCGTCTGTTCGTCTGTTCGTCTCGTCGTCTCGTCTCTCGTCCGTCTGTCTGCGTCTGTCGTCGTCGTCCGTCCGTCTGTTCGTTCCGTCTCCGTCTGTCCGTCTGTCCGTCTGTCCGTCTGTCCGTCTGTCCGTCTGTCCGTCTGTCCGTCTGTCCGTCTGTCCGTCTGTCCGTCTGTCCGTCTGTCCGTCTGTCCGTCTGTCCGTCTGTCCGTCTGTCCGTCTGTCCGTCTGTCCGTCTGTCCGTCTGTCCGTCTGTCCGTCTGTCCGTCCGTCCGTCCATTAACAGTACTAAAGCATGCGTACGATGTTTTCCAAACTTAACAAACCCCCCTCTCTATCTGGCTCTATCTGAAGCTTTGAAATTTTGAAAAACGTTCTTTAAAATTTGGGGGTTCTTTACATGAAGCCCTTCAGACATTTTCAAGAAGAAAATGTAGCAAGACCTTAAAGACAGTCCCACACCAAGGAAATTAGAAAAATATGCTGTTAGAAAATATGTGCCATTCTGTAGCACCTCTAGTTGCATTTGTGTAGGAACAGATTGTAGTCTCTAGTGTGGAAAATTAACTAATATTTTATTTTGTGTAAATGTGTTCTTCATTTTTGGATTAAACTTAGATAATTTTAACAAATATTGAAAGGATTCGATTATAATCTCTTGGCTTAGAGGTGGGGGGTGACAAACATTAAAACTTGCAAGCCGAAAGGTCGTGATTTCACAAAATTATTAAATAAACAAACATATTTATCTAGATTAACAAAATAAATCAGAATATTCAGTACCATTTAAATAAGAAGAAAAATATGTGTCTAGTTAATGGAGCTTGTGTGGTTGATATTGCGATGATTTTTAAAAAAACATTGTCTTTCAGCATCTTAAATACCAAAATTCTTTCGAATTCCAATATCTGTAAAGGTGTAAAAGGTTAGTTCGGATTCGTAGGCTTCCGCGGCCGGAGTCATTGAATTCTGGGATATTCAGAGCTATATTGATGAGCGCTATAGCTCTGAAGAAGGCCACAACAAGATGGTCGAAACAAGATGGTCAGGACCATCGACTGAGACGCGGCTCATCCCCGACAGCCAAGAATACAGTGTAAAAGTTTAAGCTGTAACATGTTTGAACAAAGAGTTTGGTTTCTCTCTGTTATTTTGCTACTCCAAAATGTCCCAAGGCCGTTATTTTCCATTCCATAGCTCGCTTTTGCAATTGCAACATTCGTGTTCCTGGTAGCAGACATTCAATACCCACTGTAACCGGCAAAATTGCGCACAATTTTGGATTTCAGGTAGCACATCGTTCGGGACTAAATTGGTGATTTTGTACCCTTTAAAACGCATTGCAGCAAGATTTGAATTTACGCTAACAATACATGTTACATACACACATTATCACATTCCAATTGTTCCCAGGATTAAAGCAAATGAGAGTTTCCTTCCATACACTTCGATTATCGTCAGCACCACAAACAAATATCAAATTTTAAAAGAAATATTTATTTTGATTCACGGAAAAACGTGAATTAAACTCATCATATTTTTGATGATTTTAATTTATTTGACGGAATCCCCACGAATAACTGATTTTTTTAATTGTGTTAGTTAAATTGAATTAAGTTTTTATATCATTCAAATATTTTGATAAAACTAAGAGGAATAATTTTCAAACTCAATAAAACTTACATGACCAGATCATTAAACGTCCATCGTGTACACAATTACACAATAATCAGATCTTACTACTGTCATTTTTTCTCTTTTGTTTATTTGAAATTTTTACTTTGTATAAATGACTGAACTGATTACATAATCTAAACTAATACTTAAATACTTAAGTGTTTTAATATACTGACAGAGAATTAAATTGAGCATATGTGTAATTAATGAGAAAGACACGAACTTTACTGCTCGGAAATATTTTATTACTATCTTTAATCTTTTCACTTTATTAAAATCCCCTGTCACCGTTCTCTGTCACCGTTCCCTGTCACCACCGTTCCGTCACCGTTTCCTGTCACCGGCTCCACTACTTTCCCCCGAACCGAACCCCAACCGTTTCCAGAACCGTCTCCGCCACGCTATCAACGTTACCGCATATGCCACCTCCCAAGCCACGAACCAACCAACACCCTAAGACCCCCAATTCCTATCACCAGGTGCCACCTCAGGTGCATGCTCGTGCAGTCACCGCTCTTGCCACGGCGCCTGCCACAGTCCCCTGGCACAAAGCTGTCGCTTCCTCCCGGTGGCCGCCCCCCACCCCCACCCCCGCCCCTGCCACTCCCCCTCGGTGTAGCGCGGCAGCCGGTGGCATCGCGCAGGCGGCCGCTCACGTCCGGGGAATTTTAAATCGGGCGGCGCGGCGGTTATTTACTCGGCCATTTCGCGGCGCCGTGACCGCCCCACGGCCTCGTGCGCGGCGGGGCGGGGCGGGGAGGGGAGGGGAGGGGGGAGGGGCGAGGAGGGGCGGGGCGGGGAGGGGAGGGGCGGGGAGGGAAGGGCGATGCACGCGCCAGGATACGCAGCGATTTTGACATTTTGTGTGCGTGTGTAAGGCGGCCGTGTAACATGTTGAATGGGCGTTCTTTATTGTTCAATGACGCTTGCTGAACAATGAGTTGATGTGAAAGTGAATCTATTTTGCGTGTACTGTCTTGAGACCGCAGATCACTCTTTGTAGAGAAAGGTCTTAGTGGTGATAAATACGGTCCGCGTGTAGTCTGAGGAAGTGAGTTACACTTGTGGGTGGAGGAGCTAAGTTGACAGGTTGCAAACCAATACTAAGCACTGTTTCCGAGACACAAAAATAAAAAATTAAATAAATATACTAATAAATATTACTACATATAAAAATACTAATAAAATTAACTAAATCGATAAGTCAAATTGTTTGAATGAAAGACGATGGATTATAGTTTGTCGTTGAAAAACAAATCGCCTCATTAATTTAGGGGAACTTGTACACCGCTCACATCTGTATGACCATCACTTCTAAAATATTCCTGTAGACTTTCGACTTTCTCACGAGCTCGTCTGTGTAATACACCACGAAACTAGTTAATTTCATGGTACTTTAGAACGTTATTAGGAGCGATCACTTCGTATTTGTCGTGATCCGGACATATTAATTTGAAAGGACTGCATCAATTCAATTTTTTAAACGGAAAAATAATGACTAATTCAAAAAAGGAAGCTCTAAATATTTGAAGATAATATTACGTACAAAATGAATCACAGTCAGGAATGCACAAGAAAGAACTCGATTCACTAATTATAAAACGACCTAACCTCAAAACAAAAAAACAAACAAAAAAATAAAAAAAACAAAAACTCACAATAAAAACAAAACAGACGCGCAACAGAAGATCGGCACGCGAGGATGAGAGAGAAGCTTCGCTGCACGATGTTATTTTGGTTCCAGTTGGGAGATATCATGTTTATATGTTAATATCGAAGTATTATTTCTCCTACATTATTACGTCGAATATCGTTTAAGACCTTTTTTTAATAATCATAAACATTGCGGTAGGATCGGATTGACTTCATGCAACAGTTGCAGCACTTGTTCTTCTTCTGTTAATACGGATTTCAGGATTTCATCCGCAATTCTAGTTAATCTTAGGACAATAAAATTGCCCTTTCTTATATATGTACATCATATGATAATAAAAATTATAAATACTTCATACATTTAGATGCAATAAACTAATATATTAAAATAGTATCTTGGGAATACGATGATGGCTACTCTGATAATATCCTCTGGTAATCCCGGCAGATCCCTTTCTCATCCATCAGAGTTCAATCTCTTCCGATGTCCTGTGATCTTGCACCGATGGAGCTGATGGAATTGTCCTCGCCCATCGCAGAGAACGCTGCTCATTCGCAATGACCTCTCCCCATCCAATGAGCTTTATCAGGACTCTGGGCACAACTGACGCGCGACTAATCACCGAATGGAGTATACCTTCTAGCTCCCGCTCGCCCGTTCGCGCGTAGCTAACACCCTCGCCCGTTAAGCTGCCCTTCGTTCACCTACTCCACCTTCTGGCAGCAGCCGCCCTCTTGACTTCCGTTTGACTGCCAATTTACTCATTCGCCTCCAACCACACTACCATTTTGTGTTATGCGTATTTCCGCCTCACACCATCCATCCTGATCATCAGCTGATATCACTGCAGAGTCTCTAACTGGAAGGTTCGAGTTCTGACGGTGACAGAATTTTCGACACTAGCTACAGAGCTAGATCCAATTCAGCTGCTATCTGGACAAGAATTCTTGCAGGCTACTGATCTGATTGGTAGTTTTCCGTGGTTTCTTGGATCAACACCAGGCGAATGTCGGAACAGCAACCTAACAAACGAGCCACGGAGTGCGTGCGATCTTTCCTTCCTCTTCCTTGTCCTACCTCATCCCTTACACTCACACTAATATTCACTACACTACAACACATGTCGGGAGATCAGTCGGAAACTTAGAGTTTTTTGGCTGGTGCCCTCCTGGTGGGGGATACCTGGGCGGGGAAAACTCGCTAGTTGACGGTAGGACGGCGCCGGATCTCACCAACCAGCGGGGGGAAGTCTCCCGAGGAAAAACATGCACTTAATTTACGGTACAAATAACTGCGGTTGTTGCGCCCGTAATCACTAATCAATCAATCAAATCCCATCCTCGATGACCGTTGTAGCCGGCCCTGACCACCTTCCTACCATGCACACCTTCTAGACCAAGTCTCTTCGCACATTCGTCCATTTGCTTGCTAGTTGGCCTACCAGATCCGCCATTCCATCCTTCCTTCATATTAGACACTTTTCATTCGCCCACAATCGACCCGCACGCTTGTCAGCACCAAAGCTTGCGCGAATTAATTCCAGGTGCGTCACATACTTAGGGAATTATTCTCGTAAATGCAGTGTATGTTATATCCCGGGAGGTGCCGGCTTTCTCTCTAGCTTGAATTTGAAATCCGGCGCCGACCTACATTTCGGCATTCAAAGTTTTCCCCTCTTCAGATATTTATACCAGTCACTATCCCAGCCAGAACAGCCCTAAACACTCGTCATGGCCAATGCTGGTCTGGTCACCAGCCCACCGCTGTTAGGTCGCCTACCCGTGAGCGCGGTATTTCCTTACCCGCCGCACGGCTACCCGTAGCTCGCTCACTCGCAGGACTGCTCGCCATCCTGTCAAATTGCACAACCACCTCGCGCTCACTATTCTCTCACGCTCCCCGCACTCCTCGACGTCAGACGCCCCTTGAACGCCCCGCCCGGCCCCGCCTGCTCCGTCCGGCCCGTCCGCCCGTTCGTCCACCCGTTCGTCCGCCCGTTCGTCCACCCGTTCGTCCGCCCGTTCGTCCACCCGTTCGTCCGCGCCGTCCGTCCGCCCGTTCGTCCGTCCGCCCGTTCATCCGTCCGCCCGTTCGTCCATCCGCCCGTTCGTCCATCCGCCCGTTCGTCCGCCCGTTCGTCCGTCCGCCCGTCCGCCCGTCCGCCCGTCCCCGTCCGCCCGTCCGCCCGTCCGCCCGTCCGCCCGTCCGCCCGTCCGCCCGTCCGCCCGTCCGCCCGTCCGCCCGTCCGCCCGTCCGCCCGTCCGCCCGTCCGCCCGTCCGCCCGTCCGCCCGTCCGCCAGTCCGGCCGTCCGCCCGTCCGCCCGTCCGCCCGTCCGCCCGTCCGCCCGTCCGCCCGTTCGCCCGTCCGCCCGTCCGCCCGTCCGCCCGTCCGCCCGTCCGCCCGTGCGCTCGCCCAACCGTTCGCCCGATCGTGCATCCGCCCGTCCGCAGGCCTGTCCGCCCCCTGCCTCCCCCGCCGCCCGTCCAGCCCGCCAGCTCGGCAGCCGCGCGTCGTCCATCACCTGCGAGGGCGCTCGAGGGGCGGCGGCGCGGAGAGCGGGCTGTCTTCGTCCGGCGTGGCCGCTGCTTCATCTGCCACCGCGCTGCCCTCGCGCGGAAAGCAACGAGATAGAGGCGGCGGAGGAGTGGGAATGGCGGGGATAGCGCTTGCGGTGGCAGTGGGGGTGGTAGCAACATTTGTGGCGGCGGCGGCGAGAGCGAGGGAACAGCTAACGGAGAACGCGGTGAACGAAGAGGCGGCGCAGAAACAAAGGCGGGGAAGCGAGAGGGAAATGCAGCGGCGGAGCCAACGTGGGGCAAATGGAGGACAGGAGCGCAGCTTAGCGGGGGGTAACGAGGAGGAGCTAAAAAGGCCCGAGGAAGGCCGCAGGGGACGCCCGCCCGCTGCCTTTGACGAGGGCGGGATGGCGACGCGAGGCCCCGAGCTGCTGTCGGCCGCCGACGCTACACCTCCGCACTCGACGCGACACGGGTCGGCCTTCAGCGCGCTCGGACGCGCTTCATAATGTGATGGCCCCTGAACGAGGAATCTCATTCCCCCAACCCGCTTCGCGTGGATGGAATCGAGCTATACTTACGTCCCTCTGTGGGATTTGGAATGGACGGCACTTTCAGTTGACATTCTGTTGATGTTTGTAGGCCTCTGACCGAAGGCTGGGGGAGTGTAGGTATTTGCCTTGCAGATCATGAAATATCGTAGACATGCTTCTATTTAATAATGCGCATAAGAGAGAAGGAATACTCCTCCATGAGTCGATGCAGCAAATAATGAAATTATTACCCTCCACGCCTAGAGCAGAAGCTGATGACATTGTGCATTCACCAAACCATTTGCTGCTCTTCGCGTTTTGTAATTTTGAATTTTTACATACACATTTAATATAATAGGAAGGTGTAGATGCGAGACTGACCCAATTTCGATCAAATGGAAATGAAAAAAGAAACACAATAAACTTAACGAAAAATAAGACATCATACTCTACCTTTTTCCATGTATCAATAAGTGAATTTACCTTTCTATAAACTTTTCCGTATTTCTATTAAACATCCTGTAAACCTATTTATTTGAGAAGATTTAAAAGTTCCATTTTAATGATATGGTTGCTTTTAAATCTGTGGAAATGTAGCTGTTAACCTATCTAACCAAACCTTAGGCGGAAAACCAGCAACTGCAAAAGCAGAATACAAGCCAAAATGGTTCTAATTTCAACGACTGAAGAAACGTTAAACCTTTAATGTTGCAAACTTTAAACTAAATGTAAACAATGCACTATTTCTCTTAAAGAGAGAAGGACATCTCCATCTTTTCCATGTTAATTTTATGATTTGATGATAAATGTTCCTAAAGTTCAAAAAACAAAAATTTGAGTGAATTGACTTTAAAGTATTGGTGCTAAATTTTGCGTGTACTTAGTCACTTAGTGCATTCCTGTTCCATATTCTGGGTCATCGGAAATCTAGTTTCGTTTCCTTTTAGCTTCTTGATTCTTGGTCTGTCTTTGTTTTAGGGAATCATTTATTTTTTTCGAAAATGTTTCGCATTTATCTTTTTTTGGCAATGCATGGCTTGCGATGCAGGATAAATTTGGTATTTCTTTGAATTATTTCATCACTACAATAAAGATTTAGTTACACAACAATAGTTAATTATATTCTTACTGAATACAAATACTTCTATACAACTACTTACAATAATGCAATTAATTCTATTCTTATTCACAACAATATGCGTTTTATTTAGAATAAACAAAGGAAACACGCTAGACGTAATATAACAATGCAGTCATGAATAGCAAACAATATCTCGAACTTTGCAAGTATCTAAAAAATAATATATTTTTCCTTTCTACATTCCTCCAAGGGATACGCCTACTACAACGTATAGTTTACCCTCTCTTGCTCACTCTGTAAACATCATTGACAACCGATGTTCTGAATACACTTTCACATTGATTACTCCTTACAGTATGTCAGAAATTTCAGTGCAGTTCAAATTAACACTTTTCTGCTTTATTGCCTTCTCGGTATTTACATTTTTGCGACCACGCGTTTTCTTCAAAGGCATAACAGTGGAAGCGTGGAATAACAAGGAGAGAACCCATAAACTTCTGCAATTAAAGTTGGAGTCAAATCGGGCTACACTCACCGAGTAAGGGACTTCCGCATGAGTCGATCTGGAGACATAACCCACCAATTCCATTGAAAGGTGATCCTGTGTCCGGGATTCCGGTAATCCACATAGAATTTCATTTGATCTCTTGTGGATATCATGATTCGACTCAATTTCCGACAGAGGTAAAGTAATAAAGGCAGCGCCAAATATTCACACATTGTAGAAAGCTAGTAAACAAATCTCGGACTCACAGCAATTACCACGCTGCAATTAGCACTATACTGCTTGTGTAAAAACGGCCAGGTAGCTACAAGTACATTGCCTTGGAAATTAACTTTATGGGTTTAAAACACGCAGAGTGCTTCTTCTTTCCATTGCAGATTTTCTTAACACTGCACGAGCGATCCCAAAACTCATCTCCAATCCGATAGTAAAATCTGCAGTGAAATTGCTTGTTTCACAACATTATTGCATTTAGTATTTTAATTTATTTCCACAGCATAAAAATTCGAATTTTCTAGTCACCTAACAGAAAATGAAATAGAAAACCCTCCAATTGTTTAGGAAATAGTCATTCAGAGAGAGGTGGCTCACGGTATCAATTGTCATTGTGTCTCTGACCGGGAGGTCCTAGGTTCGAGTCCCAACGGTGGCAGGATTTACGACACTAGCTGAAGAGCTGCGTCGAGTTTTGCCACTCTCTGGAGGAGAATGCTAGCGGCCGGCTGCTCTGGTCGGTAGTTTTCCATGGTTTCTCCGGTCAATAGCGAATGCCGAATCAGTACCCATACAAACAGGCCACGGACCGCGCAATATATTTCCTTCCTCTTCGTTGTACGAACCTAACCCTTACTTACACACACTTACACTTTCAAGCACTACACTGCCACACATTCTGGGAGACCGGTCGGGAACTTAGACCTTGTCCCGACCGGGGCGGTTCCCTGCTGGTAGAGATACCTAGTAGAGGAAAACCCGGTTAACCGACGGTAGGTCATCCTGGATCTCACCATCCAACGGGGAAAGACCATCGCCACCTCCACGAAAAAACATGCACCCCACTTACGGGACTAATGACTTTAGCTTCAGCCAACCAATTCCGCCAGTCATAACACATCCGCAAAATGGCCATTCCATGTTGTTTACTTCTTTGTTACTACTTCGTTTGCAAGTAATGGGGAACGTGGGTATCGGCAGCGTATTAAGCCGCGCCCGCCGCTGCCAGCACGCCCCCGCCTCCCGCGGCCGCAATTTTTCTGCCGAAGCCGATGCGCGCGCGCGACAGATTCAATTTCCGGCCGCGGAGCGCGCCACCGTCCCTCACGGCCCCCTGCCTCCCTGCAAACCCCGGCCGCGGGCAGATATTAAGAGGCGGTCGCGTAATCCAGCCCCGAGGGACCGCCCCCCCCCGCTCCCCGCTGTTCCCCCTCCCCCGACCCACTCAAATGAACCCCACAATGAGCCCACGCACGGTGCGTCGTGCCGCGCGCGTCCTTCCAAACCTCTTCAAGCACTCCACTGCTGTGGATGGGTCAGCCAGGATTGTTTTTGGTTTTCAAAATTAAAAATTATTGCTTGGTACTGAGGCAACTGTTGAAAAAGAAAATAGGTTAATTGAAATAAAGCTAATCGCATTATCATAGTTTTGCGTGTAATTCAAACGTTGCTTTAATTAAGTGTATGTTTCAGAATTAGGTGTTTCAAAGATCAAATATGTAACAGAGTATATTTTATATACTTCGTTTCTTTTTTAATTATAATTCCATACCGCAAATTCCTGAGATGTTCAATCCTTGTATATAGGGAGTGGAAAATTATTAATTACTGAATCTAAGGTATTTGAGCTGGTTGAATATAGATCGTGTAAGGTAAAGTATCGTTTTATGCATCAGCTCTTTGAATTACAATTTATTCGTGTAATCAATATTAAATACGATGAAATTATTTTACGAACATTGTGCTGCAATTGACTTATTGTCTGTCCCTAATTTATTATTACCGACAGACAACAACTATCTATAATTATTAGAGACGTATCTCATAAAGAATGGCAGTAGCGTTATATACAATCTTACGATGATTGAGAAGTGTACAACTTTTGTTATGAAACGCTGTTCTTTCACAGTTATGTAACGCAATCTTTCTGGTAACTTTAAATCATTGGGTATAAGTTAACACATCAAATTAATTGTTATAAGTGAATTATCTTTTATACTGTGTTAAACTTATATCGTTGATCCTGTTCGTGTGGGCACAACAAAAGCGAGAAATAATCTTAAACTACTTAAACTTTCGAGTAGTTTTGTGATAACTAGATTTCGACACCAGACAAATAGGCATAATTCTTGTTACAACTGAATTTTCTATGTTCTTCCAATTTTTATTACGATGTAAAGTTAAAAACTGCTTTTCAATTGAATATTTAACTAAATCATATCAATACCAAAACATTACCAGTAGTAATACGTTATTTGTGTTCAATTTAATAAGCATTGCCCACCTGAACTGTTTATTCTGTAATGAAACATTATATCGTTATAATTAGTAACAGTTATAATTATAACCTCTAATAAGCAGCGCTAAATAAAACCATTGTGTTTATATTATTTCGTAATTCATTTATAAACGTACACACCAAATGCAATACAATTATAGTATAATTAAACCCTATTTATAATTATTAAAATGTATTCACATTTGTCAATGTTTAAATTATTTATTTAATTTTTGGGTTATCCTACCACCAAATACATATGGACCACATGAGGATGAAAGTCGGCCGTAAGGAGTGAATGAGGAAGGAATGATCGCGAGTTGTCTGAAACCCATTGTGTAGAGCTCTTCTCCGGCATTAGTCTGCAATCGAGCAGAGCAACCAGCCTCTAAAATTCTCATCGACACAGAAATTGGCTTCGATCCAGTAACTTTGTAGGAGAGTACATTCTCCACCGTCGGGACTCGGATCATGATCTATCGATACTCTAATCTCCGGATCTATCCTAATCTCCCGATCTATCTTAATCTCTTGATCTATCCTAATTTAATATCCTAATCTATGAAGCTTTTGTGGCAAACTCGCCACTACATACGCTAACCATTCCGTGCTTAGCTCTCGCCGGGGCAACACCTTCAAAAACAATAGTAATGAAATGCACCAACAATCCAAATCCTCACCGCCAAACTTATCTCACACTTCCTTTCCAGGTTTACCACCAACTCAACCCATTCCGAAGTTTACACATCAAAACAATCCCAAACCAAACCCTTCAAATTTACCAAATCAACCATGCAATCGCATCCAATCACCTTCTCACTTAAACAATAATTCCAGCAACAATATAATCAACACAATCATAAACTCCATCACCTCCTGTATAATAAATTTCATCAACTCGCTAATACCATCATTAATCTCAACCATTCAAAATTCAGTCTCAGAATATTTAAATAATAGTCATGCCAGGTCAAATTAATAAGAGCTTAATCTTCATGAATTGGAATGCAAACAGCATTAAAAACAAAAAAAAACCAATTTATCCATTTCTTGCATCATTACCAGATTGGGATAGCATGTGTTACCGAATCACATCTATGTGATAAAAACAAACTTTACATCCCCAATTATATCATCTACAGAAATGATAGAAACGAAACAAAAGGAGGCGGAGTATTTATCGCAATATCATCCCACATCATTCATTACCAAGTTGACATTCCGCAAACACCAGGTATAGAAACTGTAGCAATACGCACAACACTAAATAGCCAAACAATTACAATAATAGCAGCTTATAAATCTCCCTCGGCAAAAATCAAAGACGCAAACCTAATTAGCCTATTTAATTTGAATGAAAAAACATTATTACTCGGGGATCTTAATGCCAAGCATATAAGCTGGGGCTGCCACACTAACAATAATGATGGCAAGATCCTTGCTCGAACCATAACAAACAATAACTTAAAAATTATCACAACAATAGACCCAACCTACTACCCACATGATCGAACACGTAAACCAGATATATTGGATATAGGTATAACAAACACAGACATAAAATTTCACACCACCACAGTGTCCGAGCTAGATTCTGATCACATCCCCGTACTGATCTCAGCACAAAAGTTAACTCCACAACATGCAACCGTACCTAAATCAAACACCCTAAAAATCAACTGGCGAAAATTCCAAGAAATACTAAGAAATAAAATCCCACAATTTAAAATATTAATTAGTCCCGCCGAAATCAATCAGGCTGTATCACACATGAATTCGCTAATCCACTCTGCCATCCAAGTAACACAACTAAATATATCACCTAATAACCATAGTAATAAACATAAAAAATTACCATCTGATATTTTGATTGCAATCTCAATAAAAAATAAAACAAAGAGACTATGGAATCAGTTAAGAACACCGAACTTAAAATCAGAACTAAATTTAATCACAAAAGTAGTTAAAAACTTAATAACTAACCACAACAACCAACAATACCAAGCATTATTATCTTCACTCCATGCTAACAACAACTCTTTATGGCAATTCACCAACAGAATACTGAAAAAGAAAAGCACGATACCACCAATAAACACTTCGACAGGTAAAGCATATACATCCGTTGAAAAATCCGAAGAGCTGGCATCCTACTTTTCGTCAACGTTTATAACAAACATCTCAAAACCACACCCTGAACATCAAACAATACACAATAACAACAAAAAGACATACTACGGTCCACATCGCAACATACATCTCACCAATCCAGCCGAAATTAACAAAATAATTAAAAAATTACCCTCCAGGAAAGCACCCGGCCACGACAACATAAACAACACAATAGTGAAAAACCTACCTCCCCCTGCAATAGCATTTATAACTAACATTTACAACTCCTGTCTTAGAATAGGTTATTTTCCACAATCTTGGAAGCATGCCATAGTTATCCCCATTGCCAAACCGAACAAAAATCAAGCCGATACAAGTAGCTACAGACCTATAAGTTTACTCCCCACGTTATCCAAAATTTTTGAAAAAATTATTCTCAACAGACTAAAAGAACACTTACAAGCAACCAAAGCCATACCAAAGGAACAATTCGGATTCACAGAAAAACTTTCTACACTACACCAACTCCTCCGCATTACCGAACATCTTTATTCATCATTTCAAAAAAAATATCACACAGTAGCAGTTTTCATCGACATAACACAGGCGTTTGATCGGACGTGGCATGAAGGTCTCATATACAAAATAAAAAAAATAGGCACTCCACATTATATCCAGTCCATCATTCAAAGTTTCATCAGTAACAGGACCTTTTCCGTAAATGTAAACAACCACCATTCCAACCCAAGACGAATTTTAGCAGGACTACCACAAGGATCACCTCTATCACCTACTTTATTTAATTTATATGTTGCAGACATTCCCAAACTCAACGACATCCACATTGCACAATTCGCGGATGATACAGCCTTCTATAACTCCGGTCTTTCACTTACTGATTGCAGCAACAAAGTTCAATTGTACCTTAACCTAATAGACGGCTGGGCTTCAAAATATAAAATCCAACCCAACCAAAACGGCCGCCAAGATCTTCACACTCCGTCCACACTCACCCCCGCGACCACTCATGCTAAACAACACACACATCAACTGGCTCCCTCTTAATACCCCAATCAAATACTTAGGTCTGAACATGGACACAAAACTCAATTGGAAGCAGCATATAGATGCCAAAATCATTCAAGCCAAAATCAAATTAATACAACTAAAGCCATTAATACACAGATCCAGCTCATTATCATATAATTCAGCATTATTAATATTTAAAAGAATAATAAGACCCTTGCTACTATACGCCTGCCCAATCTGGTGAAATGCAGCAAAAACAAACCAAAGGAAATTACAAATCATACAAAACCAATTCCTCAGAATTATCACAAACGCTCCCTGGTATGTCACCAACAAACAGTTACATAACGAATTCGACCTAGAGACTATAGACCATCACATCACATATCTAGCCACCAACTTCTTCTCAAACATATCCCAAATCCCTTCATTAGCAGTTCACAGACTCGGCAAAAACCCATCACATAGAACCCGAATACAAAATAAGTTTCCATTTCACATCTTTCTAAAAAAATTCTCTGATATAGATCCCGACTAGAGGAGCCCCATGGGTAACCTCAACCCTTGTATTAGTTTTAAGTTTAAATTTAAGTTAGTATTAAGCCATCATACATATGTAGAGTTATCTCAACTGAGCTATGTATTCACCATCTATGGCAAATAAATGAAAAAAAAACATACGCTAACCAAGGCGATAATTTTAAAATCATAAAGATGTCATGTTTTAACGTTTACAAACTCGAAATAAAAAGGAAAAAGGAAAATCCTGTAGAGAGGTAATTTTTGAAGGATGTGTTCGGACTATCGTTTTGGGTCGATCCAATGAAGAGAGTGTGTTACATTTTAGTGTTTACAGTTGTGTCATTTAAAAATGCCCAACAAAGTAAAAATTAATGAAATAAAATCCAAAAGGGCTATAGAATTTTTCGATTTTTTGGATTACCGCGCATTGACGCGATTTTTTTTGTAACTTTCGGAATCAAATTCCCATTAATCCATAAGGACTAAAAGTGGCCATCGCCTGCAAGATCGTCGGATGGGCGCGGGCATTGGTGCGTTCTCCTCCGCTCCGATGAGCGAATTGCGCCCCCGGCGGCGGACAAGAATTGTGCACCGCGCGCATTGCACGGGACGAAGCGCCGCCCACGCCCTCCGCCACGCCCCCACCCTCCCCTTCGCAACCGTCCCCACCCTCACATTCACCCCCGCCCTGATCACCATCCTCACCGCCGTTCCCACCCTCGCCTCCCTTCCCACCCTCGCCTCCCTCCTCACCCTTTCCTCCCTCCCCACCCTCGCCTTCGCTTTCACCACCACCACCGCACTCATATTTGACCCCGTGCCCACCAGTGGCCCTCCTTTCCTCCGCCCGCGCCGTCACTACCACTCTCGCCTTCGCCACCGACCCCGCCCTCACATTCGCCCCCACCTGATCGCCTCTACTGCCCCACCCTTACCTCCGTTTTCACCAGAATCTCACATTCGACCCCACCCCCACCACTACTCCACTCTCTCCTCCGCTTTCGCCGCCACCTCTGCCCTCACATTCGACCCCATCCTAACCGCCACCCGCCCCCACCACTGCTCCACTCTCTCCTCGGCCTTCGCCGCCATTTCCGCCTTCACATTCTACCTCACCCTAACCGCCACCCCGCCCTCGTCACTGCTCCACCCTCTCCTCAGCCTTCACCGCCATCTCCGCCCTCGTCGTCACTACCGCACTTCGCTCCGTCGCCGTCCCCGCTTCATATTGGACCTCGCCCTGACCGCCACTCCAACGCCACACACTGCCCCACCATTGCCGCCGCTCCAACCGTCGCCTCCGCCTTCACCGCCACCTCCGCCCGCACATTCGCCCTTGCCCCCGCTCTCACCCTGCCCCCACTTCTGCCGCCGTTCCCATCCTATCACTTCGGTTTTCACTGTCGCCTCCACTTTCACATTCGCCTCCGCCCTGACCGCCTCCCCGTCCACACCACTGCTCCGCCCACTCCTCACCTTCGCCCTCGACGCCACTACCACGCCCTCGCAGCCGTACCCGTACTCACTCACATTCGTGCCTGCCCCACCTCCGCCGTCACCCCCACCCTCACCTCCGGCTTTACATTCGACCCGGCCTGGCCACCACCCCGTCAACATCACTGCCCCACTCTCGCCGCCACTCCCATTCTCACCTTTGCCTTCGCCGCCCTCACATTCACCCCCACCGTGCGATGCGGCCATGAGAATTTTGCCCTCCCGCTCCAGCCACTGCCTCACCCACGTTTCAGCCTTTGCCGCCACCTCCGCCTCCTCCTCGCTGTCACAGCCCCAGTCGCTAGTGCCCTCGCTGCCAACGCCCTTGCCGCTAAGCTCTGGCCACCGCCGTCCTCGCCACCGCTCTCGCTCTCGCCCCACCCGCGCCCTCCCCGCCGTCACCGCCGCCGCCACCGCCACCGCCGCCGCCGCCGCCGCATCCGCCCCGCGGCCGCCAATTACACACAGCCAATGCGCTCAGCGGAACATCAATGCGCGACTAGTTTTCAGCGGACTCTTCCCAAATCGAGTTCCATAACGATGCGCTCGCTCGTCGGAAATGATGCGTCGCATGGCCGCCACAGTGGAGCAGATCACTAGCGCCCCTGCAGGCAGCCCCGCGAACGCTGCGGATGGATTGCGGAGAATCTAGAAAAATGGACATGTCAAACGGCGTGTTGCTATGCAGTTAGAGGTGAATAATGCGTTAGAGTTACAGAATTTCTAGTTCTACAACACTACATACGTTCTTATATTATATGTAACATTTTCGTAATATTATAATATTAGTTAAAACTGCCAAACAACTTCCAACCCGCAAAAAATAAAAAATATAAAAAAATAAATAATAATAATAATAATAGTAAATAAAAAATGGAATGAAAATATCCATTTCAAATTTGTAAGGCTTGTAGTTCGGACAGATCGATCGCGGGGTATCTATTCTGGGGAAAATCCTATTAATTCTAAAATCCTATTATTTAGGCGCAAGTGATGTCCACAGACGAACAGACATATACAGACAGAATGGTTTTCTATAAACTAATTTTTCCGTGTCTAGGACTGACAATAGGTGAATTCTGATATCCCAAAGCATTAGGGACAGCAAATTTACTACATATAGCACCAAGTATTATCCATTTTTTTTAAATCAAGGACCCACAAATCGGAGTTTTTCAGTCGAAATTGGCCAATATTCGCAGTGGTATTACAATTATATTTTTAAGTACGTAGTAGGCGAGAATGTAATGGGAATTTTGCAAAATTGTTGGAGATTCTACAACAATTAATACATTTTTAACAGAGATGACCCGCATCTAAAACAAACATTCTACAATACATACAAATCTAACACAAAAATTCTAGAATATATTCTGGACAAAACATAAAATAGAACTTCACATCATCTATTAACAAAATGTTGTAATAACTATTATTTCAGTGTAAGTTGACTTTAAGAAATTAGATTAGCTGACAAACTAAACTTCTTTGAAAATAATTTGAAATACTTAATAGTTAATATATACTGTCTTCTAGAATGCCACAATCAGGATCAATGAAAATGAAAACAAAAGTACAAATTGCAAGGTAATAAATGAAGTCATACTAAACATTCATCATCTAAATATTCACAAAATGAGTGAGTGATAAAAATGCGAATAGGTAAATGTACGTATTTTAAAGTTTAATTTGAATTATGGATATTGACATGCACACTTCCACACATGAGACTGGAAGACAGAGCAGAGAATCTAGAACCACCGAAGCACAAATAAGCTGAATTGCATCAGAGGATGTGTATGTATGTATGTATGTAGTATGTATGTGTGTGTGTGTGTGTGTGTGTGTGTGTGTGTGAGAGAGAGAGAGAGAGAGAGAGAGAGAGAGAGAGAGAGAGGGAGGAATAGAGGGAGAGGGAATAGGTTAGGGATTCTGAGACAAAAGTCCCGCAGTACTATTGTACCGCTATGTATTGTACAAAATATAATGTTTCTTTTTGTTGCGGAACTATTGTTCCAGTTTTCTTTACAAACCACGTGATGTGTGTTTTAGAATTCGATGAACGTAGAATGTAGTATTGACAGGGTCAGATGTAAACTCTCGTTCCGAAATACAGTTTTACCATGTAACAGGGAAACAACGATGAAATGTGTTTCGGAAACTCAATTGAATGTTTGTGTTGCCAAACTAATTGCAGAAACAAAATATTAAGAACAATGAATTACGTGACGCTTTCATTTGACTGATTATTGTTTTATTAAATTAAGGACAAGAAAAGTAAAAAACAATGATAGAGTAGCAAAGACCAAAATTATATGATGACCAGAATTATGAGTCAGAATCTCTCCCCAGTTAGTTTCCAGAAACGACTGCTATCAACTTATTAATATTGTAAAGAAAGTTTCAAGGTTACCATATCACTAATGAGGTCTTGACAAGTTACGTCACCGCTGAACGCATGTACCAACACAAATATGTTGAGAGGAAAGGAAAAATAAGGATTCCTAAAACCACTGTATCCTATCTTGGACTACAAAGGTCAATATGAATACGTTTCCATTAAGAAAAGTTTCGTTTCATAGATATACATCGCATCGTAAATAATCTTTTCACTTACTTCCTGTGTTAAAATAATTTATTTTTATTTTGCATTTCATTCCAAGTTTAAAAAAGAAGAATCTTTTTTACTGCATTATTCAGGAAGCACAAAATGAACATTTGTATGTGACTAGAAGTGGGTGACGACATCTTCGTCTGGATCAACTACTCATTATTAAAGCGGTTCAAACAGCAATGTGTTAGGCGTATGCGCCGCCGGCCTGTCTCATGCAGAGGTGCGTCTCTGGGGCTCAAACGCCTGGCCTCCTACGAGAAGGAACAGAGCGCGTCACCTTCCCCTTCCCCCTCCCCTCGCAACGGCGTCGCGACGCACCGTCGAGTGGGAGCAGACAGGCACCCAGATGCACAAGACACACGACGTCGTCAGCTGTCGCAACTTGTAGCATAATACAATACGTCAACGTCGGCGCCGCCGCTGCCGCCGCCGCCGGCAGCCGGGATTCCGCGCAGGTCGCACCGGGCGCGGGTGGAGAGGGGAGGGGAGGGGAGGGGAGGGGAGGTGAGTCCCGGAGGTGCGAAGGAAAGGGAGGGGGTAGGTGGAGGCTTCTCTGCCGCGAGAAGCGCTGAGGAGCTCTTCATGTGGAGTCATTAACTTATGCCTCCCTCGCCTCCGTGTCTTTTCTCCCCTCTAATTGGGTGTGTCTGACGCTCGTCAGGGCAGAGTCAAGAGAATGAACGCTCGGTTAATGTTGTTAGCTACTTCCGTTGTGTCCCAAAACGCACGAGTACACTCATGCTTACCAGAAACTATTCTGCTACTTTCAAACCTATAAAGAAATTTACTTTCCTCACAAGCAAACATAAATATAGGATAACTTGAATTTTATTTTTGTTTACGAATGTATTACAAAAACATTTACAAATCAATATTTGAATGCCCATCTACAAACATATTTCTATGAACAATTCTACAGTACGATTTGTCTCTTTAAAATAATAAAGAAAGTCCGGAAATGTAGCCATAATTTAATTGCATTAACTAAACGTATAAACATGGAAGAACATAAAGTCCGTATAATGATCTCAGACATAAATACCCTTCTCAAGGATTGTACTTTTGGCTCATTAATTGACTACACGGATGCCATAAAATTTGTGGATCATATGCTCTATTGTTTGCAGGGCGAATTTTAAAGGTACTCGGATGCTCTAGTTTTCAATATAATTACCGACTTACAACGACAAAACAGCTAGCATTTCGAAAACAGCTCATCAAAATAGAAACGAAAAGCATAGTTCAAAAACAATACCTTCAGAATTCGTGTAGGAAATGCAGGCATCAACATATCCCTCAGAATAGATTCAGTGAATAAGAAAACTACAGCAATGAGATTACATAAATTATGAAAATGTAATTTCCTTTGAACATTAGTTTGTTAATGCTAGCAAGTAACTTGTTTTTTTCGATTAAAACAGTATATTATTTGTTAATTTTCATCATATTTTATTAATACACTCCCCAGAAAATTCTACTTCATTCTCTAATAACAGAAAAGCAATTTTGTACCTTATTTAATATTACTCTTACCAAACTGCGCCTACTTACACAGTCATTACACCACCCGAAACTTTTTCTAGAATCCCACTAATTCCCATTTTATATACGAACACGTACAAAGCGCGTGAAATCTGCGCAGAAATTTGTTCCATCCGTCACATCAAAGGCGCGGGCGACGCCGCGGAGTACTCAGCAGGTGGCTTAAGAGCGGGGCGCGCATAAACCCCCCAGAAGCGAGACGGAGAGCAGCCGGCCGGCACTTGGCTTGATCACAGGCGCGAGGCGAGGCAGGCCGAGGAGCTCTTGGCAGAACTCGCAAGGCGCACTCGCGGCCCGGGAAACGGCGAGATTAGCCGCGCTCGCACCGCGCCTCGCGCCGTCTCCTTTCGCGCGCCTCGCCCCCGCCACGCCCCCGCCTTCGCCTCTGCCCCCCATGCCCCCGCCTCCGCCCCCGCATTGGCCCCTGCCGCCGCCTCCGCCCCGGCTCCCCCGCCTCCGTCCCCGCCTACGCCCCGGCTCCCCCGCGTCCGCCCACGCCTCCGCCCTAGCCTCCACCGCCTCATTGAACATCCCTACCCCCACCCATTCCGACCCACCATCCGCCCCCGCCACGCACCCACCGCTTTGAACCTCCCTCCTCCCCAATCGCGCTAGCTCGCACGCCACGCCCCCGCCTCCGTCACGCCCTCGCTTCCTTAAACATGCCCCCATCCGCGCCGACCTGCCCGGCCCTGCTTGCTACGCTCCTGGAGGCTTGAACCTTCCTCCCCTCGCACGCCCATGCCATGCACCCGCCGCCGCCGCCTTGAACCTTCCTAGGCCCGCCTCCGCCATGCCCTCGCTGCCATGAACCTGCCCTACCCGTGCCCACCCGCCCGCCCCTGCCTGCCACGCCCCCGGCGACTTGAAGCTCCCCCCACCCGCCCGCCCCTAGCAGCCACGCCCACTCTCACTAACGCCCCTCGCCCCGCCACCTCCTTGACTTCTCCCTACACACGCGCTGCACCGCCAAGCCCTCGTGACCCGCTTACAACCGCCCACATATCCCGCCTCACTCTGTATCCTCCTCATATCCCGACAACCTTCGCACCCCCCCTCCGGCCACCTACGCCCGCCTTCTCCGCCCCTTCCAACACACTTAGCCTCCTTGTTCGTCCCTGCCCCCCATCAATGTCCCACTCGCGTCCCACTCCCGCCCCCCACGCCTACCATTGCCCAACGCCAGGCCACCTCCCTCCACCGGCACTGCACCGCTCGCGCCGCACTCTCCACCCCCGCCCAGCACTTTACTTTGTGCATCCCTGGCCGCCCCGCCCCGCCCCCTGCCGAGCCTCGCTGCACGGCTCGCGGCAGCGCTTGCGTTCGGCTCCCGCGGCGCTGCGCCTCTAACTTTATGCTAAACGAGCACCGCGACAGCCTTGTTAGTGCGCACTTACGTCTGCTCGCTCCCCGCCCCACCCCCGTCCCCGCCCCGCCCCGCCCCGCCCTCGCACGCGCCTGTAATGTCGGCACTCGCCTCTCAGCGTCCGCGATAACGCCAAACGGCGCGGGCGGGGCGGGGCGCGGGCGGGGCGGGGCGGGGCCGGGCGCGGGCAGGTGGGCCGGGCCGGGCTGGGCTGGGCGAAGCGGGGGCGGCGACGTGTTAAGGTAACGAAGTGAGAGGCATTACGCCCCGCTGCACGCGTACGTCAAGGGGAGCCGGCGCGCGCCGCCTGGCGCCCCCAGCGGCCGTTGCGGCCCGGCACAGCGTGATGACTCTGGCGCACCGATTTTTGCTCCTTCCGCGCAGCACTACATATTGACGTTACGAATCACGTGACCAAAACAAAGGCTGGCCAAACGCTCGCCGCCATGCTGCCTGGCAGAAAAGAAGTGTTTAGAAACGTTTTGGAAGTTGAATTAGTGATAATTTTCAACAAAAAAATAATATGACAAAGGTGATTTTAAATACAAGATGCAATATTTTTAATGAATGCTTCATAAATCCCTTTCATTGACTTTTAACAAGGTAGTAATTTTTTTTTTAATTTTTTCCTCACCAAGTTGTCCTGGAGAGGCGGACGTCTATTTATCATTGAGTTACTTTTAGCTGCAGCCGATTAGACTTATACAGCGGGAAGTAAGGTCTATCTTAAATAAACTACTTAATTTATACTTATTCTATTTAAAACTAATTAACAATGCTACTTTGGACAATGCTTAGTTTAGCATTAGAGTTTATACTTTATTTATTTGAGAGTTCTTTGTATTGTTCTTTGTTTCTTCTATTTTATTTTTCAATTACATTCCCTTTCATTCTCAATCTATGTTTGTTTACAAACACATTTACTCATTCATCACTTCACTTCATTATTCGCACTGTGCGCTTTGATTTACTTCGCCACAGCGCCGACTTCACTCAAGAGTAATTGTTTTGGTACTTGTCTACATTTAAAACTCCCGCTACTATTGTGACGCCAACTGCTGCACAAAGCTCATTGGCAGAAACAGGATAGGCAGCGAAGCAGCTCATCCAGGTCTTTGCGTCCCTAGCTGGACGGAAAGAGATTGGTCAGCTAGTCCAGCGCACCGATTTTGCACGGCCGTTCTGTGCAGCACCAGATTGCATCACGAACTACATGACCACAGCACGGGCACTTGGTTTAAAAAGCCAAACCAGATACTGTCGGCCGTGTTGCATGGAGAGCGAGAAGTGTTGAGAAACATTTTGAAAGCAGCATAATGTAAGAATTCTCAACGCTCTCCAACCAAAATTAACACGATGAAGGTGTACAAGATGCAACATTCAAAATAAATGCTTAATACATCTGTTTCAACTGTGATAATTTTGGCATTTAAAATTCCCGCCAATATTGTTGCACAAACTCGTGCCCGAAGATCATTGGCTGAAGCCGGATAATCGACAAAGCGTCATATTCACGTCATTGCAGCACGGCGCGCAGCCACGCCAGGCGCGCGCAGGTCGTCGATGGCCCGCCTCACCCGCGGGCGAATTGTCTCACCGCGCCGTCCACCCCTCCACGCGGCTTCGCTCCCGCCCCCACCCACGCCCCCCACTCTCTTCATTTGGTTGGTTGGTTAGTGATCCCGGGCGCGTCAACAGCGTAGGTCATTAGTCCCGTTAGTGTAATGCGTGTTTTTTCCTCGGGAAATGGCGGTGATCTTCCCCCGCAGGATGGCGAGAACCGACGCCGACCTACCGTCGGCTAACGGGGTTTCCCACTAACCAGCGGGGCACCGCGCCATCTGGGACAAGCTCTAAGCTCCCGATCGGTCTCCCGGAATATGTGGTAGTGTAGTGATTGTTAGTGTACGTGTGGGGGGGGAGAGGCTAGGACAAGGAAGAGGAAGGAATGATCGCGCGCGGTTCGTGGCCGGTTTGTTAGGGTACTGCTCCGACATTCACCTTGATCGGAGAAACCACAAAAAACTACCGATCAAAGCAACCGGCCGCCAGAATTCTCCTCCATCTCCTCCTCCTCCTGAATTCGACCTAGCCGAAAAGCTAGTGTCGAAAATCCTGCCGCCGTCCGGGCTCGCACCTAGGACCTCCCGATCAGAGACGCTGCAGTGACATTAGTTCAGCTACATCTCCCGGTACTCGCTTCCTCTTGGCGCCGCCGCCCGCAGCGCCATTAGATGGGCGCAGCGCGCGCGTTTACGGCGAGTGCGGTCGGTCGCGGATATGGAGTCGCATCTCGGAGGAAACGAGCTCCTGCGCCACTTTGTCATGTTGCGCTGCAACGGCGACTCCGCGATTACGAGCCGCCGGTTATACGAGCAGGTGGGCCGGTTAATATCGCGCTCCCGACGTGTTGGCAACCGGTGCCCGTTCACGGCTGTTTCGGTGCAATTTCGTGCTGCTCTGTATCCCAAACCCATTCGTACAGGTAAAAACTGTTTACTGTCTGGACATCAAGTTGAAACGTTGGGCCGGGAGAGGTGGCTCAGGGCATCAATTGATGTCACTGCAGTGTCGCTGACCTGGAGGTCTTAGGTTCGAGTCCCGACCGTAGCAGGATTTTTGAGGATAGCATTTCAGCTGGGACGAGTAAAGTTGCTGTCTGGGGGAGAATTCTAGCGGCCGGCGGCTCTGACCAGTAGTTTTCCGTGGTTTCTCCGATCAACATCAAGGGAATGCCGGAGCAGTACCCTACCGAACGGATCACGGGATGCACACGATCTTCCTTTCCTCTTCCTTGTCCTATCCTCACCCCTTACTTACACACAAACATGCACTACACTACCAGGGACTGGTCGGAAACTTAGAACTTGTCTCGGCCAGGGAGATGCCCCAGCTAGGGAGATACATAGTTGGGAAAACCCCGCTGGCCAACAATGTCGGCGCCGGATCTCCAGCAGGAGCAGACCAGAGAAAAGATGCACTACACTTACGGGACTAATGGCCTTAGCTATTGGCGCGTCCGGAATGACTAACAATCAATCAATTAATTGAAACGTTGCCATCGCGCTTTCCAGGTTACGTAGTTCAGAAGGATGGGCCACTCCAGATGATGAAAGTGTGGAATTTGGCTGTTCCATTCGTCAGTTAACAGATTTGTATGATTAAAGCCGGGTTGCCAGAGCACAGAAAATACGTATAATGGCTTAAGTAAGTTTCATAGCTGTGATGACGTAACTATCATTAGCTTTTCAATCACCTACGCCGAAGCATTACACCTGATGAAACACGAAACAAACGCAGTGGAAAGAGAAGCTGGTTTTAAAAAATTTCTACGATTTGAATTTTTTCTATCATAACCACATATTTTAAATTAGCATTCATGGATAATCTATTTTTAGAAATATACTATGCCTTTCAAAATTGGATATATCTAACAGCAACGTCTTTTTTATTTTTATGAACTTTTTTCCCGTTAGTTTTGCTCTTCTAACGAAAATGAAGCAGTAGAAATGATCTTTCGCCTGTTTCCATAGAGCCTTATGTCCGGATTTGGATATTGCTCTGTTAAGCATCAATTTCTTGGACCATTTGACCTTCATTAATAAAGTGAGTAAAAAAACAAATAGAAATCACGAATTCCAAAACAGAACAAATTCTCTTACAGAAATCTTGATGTAAACGGTTTCTGTAACACAAAAAAATATTACTTCGATTTTCCATGTAGATACACACATGCATAGAGATATTCATGTTTGAAAATTAGAATCCCATTCGGTTCTGAAAATCACGTGAAGGCTTTTGACAAGAACATAAATAAAGATTATGGCTTTAGTGGCAAGCCTTTTCTCCAAAACGGGTTACCATAGGGCTTTCCGATTACGCATACGTGAATACGCCATGAAGGAGTGTCTTTTCACGGAGTTTGGTTTAATTTCATGTTTTCCCTTAACCTCGTAAGTTTAACTTAACCCTTTGCGCAGAATTCGTCTGTGGCGATACGCTTGCTCTCAAGAAAGAAGGTTTAGATACTCTCGTAATAGTTTCTCTAGATCAGCACATTGATAATGGTCCAGTATTTAAGATAATTGCTAATTTGCGATTATTAGTGTTATTTTATGAGTTTCCTTTATACGGATATAAGTGAATAATTGAATAATAATACTCGTTCCTGTTAAAGTCAATAATGACACGTGTTGTTTCAATCAGTATTGAATATTTACTGAACCGTTTGGGTAAAATTAGTGGTAATCTAACTGCACATACTTACAAGCATTATTCCTAGATTTGCAATGTTCGAAAATTTAGAGATTCAACGAATACGAGACCTGCGCCATTCTTAAGCATAACTGGTTCTACTCGTGGAAAATATTTAAAGAAAAAATGTGAAATGGTTGTTGAGAATTTGTTTAATAATTAGCATTAACTACATTAACTAATACTAATGCGCGAAAACTATCTTTTTCAAAAAATATTTACCCGATCTTTTTTAAACATCCGATTTTGAGAATAGATTTTAAATAGATTTTGTTTAAGACAAAATTCTCAGTTCTTACAATCTCTCGGGATTATTAGGAAGAGTGTCAGTGATGGAGACATTTTGCCTCATTATCTCTCGAGAGCTAACCTGGATGCCGAGGTGGCTAAGAGCGAGTACCGACTCAGCGCTTCGGTCCGAAGGGTCGCGGGTTCGAGTCCCGCCTTGGACATGGCTGTTTGTCCCTTGACTTTGTGTGTGTGTTGTCGCGAAGGGCCTCGCGTTCTGCTGACCCCAGATGAGAGGAGTCCGCACGTGTGTTGGTGTCTAGTGTATAGTCGAATATGCGTCTCATCGGGACGTAAAGGGTAACCGGCGGTTGGCTGCATAAAAGCCCTAGAAAAAAAATCCCTTGAGATGGGCGACAAATATTCATGTCAGAAAACAAACAGATAACCACATCTTCTCTCTACGGAACTTACGTGTCGAAATCAGCTCTGCAAATGAAGTCATGTTGGTACAAATACCAGCCTACTTCCTTTATTAGGAAACTGGCACATAATTTCTTCAATAATTTAAATCATGTACAAGGGGCAGTGACTTACGAAATAGGAACTGATAAACACCCATTCTCCCGCCCAAGAAAGAGACTACCATTTCACAATTTCCTTGAATACCTCTCCGACATTAGATGAGGTAAGAACACTTCTTGCATTTACCTATCTCTCCCGTCGCATTTCCTTTCTAAACCCTGTCATCGCTCTCTAACGAAATTTCTTCACAATAATCTTGGTCGAAGGTATAACCTAACAAAATCACTATAAGGGAGGTTGACAAGTTTGAAGTTACCCCCTTCACACTTAGCTGGTACAAAGTTGCTCGATCAATCAACTGAAGAGCCTTACGGCTGAACGTTGTACTGTCTGCGAACGAAAAATACGTAAAATTTCAAAAAATAACATATATTATACTTTGATTTATTTAACGTGGCGCCTCAAGGTCACGAGCTGGAAGGAGAGGAGGACATTGTCATCCAATCGGTAGCTCCAATCCAAAAATTTAAATCGTAACGACGTCCCCTTTGGATGACAGTGTCGCCCTCTTCGGCCAGATCGTGGCCTTGAAGCGCAACGTTAAAAAATAAAAGTATATTAAGAGTTTTTTTTACATTTTACGTATTTCTCATTCAAAGACAGTACAACGTTCAGCCGTAACGCTCTTCAGTTGATTGTCAACTTTGTACCAGCAAAGTCTGAAGGGAATAGCTTTTTGCCACCCCCCTTTATTATTTAATTACATGAATAAGGGCTCTTGGCGATGAATGGGGGTCGAGTGGGGGAGGGGAGGGGGCGTGGCCAACACGTGTCGGCGCGCGTGTGGCCGGGCGCGGCCGCTCCGCCGCCGGGGGCTGCTCAATTGCGCGCCGAAACTCGGTCAGCGCCTCGGCGGCGGCGCATCGATCCCCCGCCGGCCGCTGCCCGGCCCCGCGCGGCCCCGGCCAGCGGCGCCCTGCCCCACACATGCCACTGCAGTTAAGGCCCATTCACAATGCAAACATAAGCATAAGCATGGCGTTAACATAAAAGTTAGGACGACGTCTACAAGTGGACTCATTCACAATGCGTTCGCATAAGCATAACACGTAAGACGTTAACTTAAGAGCTTCAAGCTTCTGTGCTTATGCTTATGTCAACATAAGCAATGAGCCAATCACAGTTCGTTAACTCAAAATCGAGTATCGAAGTCGATAGGTGAACTATTCGTGTCGATTCGTGTGCTGCGTCTCATAGCCAATAGAAACTCTTATTTTGCCTGTGTTATGTTCGACATTGTGAATACGTCAACTCTTCGCTTGTGTTAATGTCTATGTCTATGTGTTATGCTTATGTTTGTGATTGTATTGTGAATGGGCCTTTAGGGATGGCAAGAAAATCGATGTTTTTAAAACATACCACCAGAAAAATCGACGTTTTGCTTTCGATGTTTTCTTCACATCGATATTTTGTTGCAAAAACATCGATTTTTTTAATTTTAGTTTTTAATTTTTTTAAATAAAGGGGTTTAGGCACGTTTTAGACTAGCAGCAATCTACAGCGATATCGTTGTTTTGCGTCATCCTCTTTATCACGCTGCACATTTTGCCTGAGCAATCTGAGGGAATTTTAGGAGGTTTTACAGAGATGGTGTGGGAATGGAAGTGACAAAAGGATAAAGTAGCGAAACACGATGTTCGTTATTGATAATTTTATTCTTTATACTCGATAATAATTTTTATTAAACATACCACTGACATGCTGGTAACCAAACAATAAAATACATCCCTTTTAGGTACGGTAATTAAAAATTGGTATGAAAATAGCATGTTTATCAGTCTATAATTAAAACGTCGATGTTTTCATGGACACCGAAAACCCTTTAGCGATGTATCGACACATCCATGTATAGATATTTTGGTAAAAGTTTCCATCACAGACTGCACTGTTTCTGAAGGGAAGGTCCTGGAGTTGGACTTCCGACGGTGGAAGGATTTTCGATACTAGCCCGTTAGCTGGATCTAGTACAGTCGGTGTCTGAAGGAGAAATTTAGCGGTCGGCTGCTCTGATCGGTAGTTTTCCGTGTTTTTTCCGATCAACACCAGGCGAATGCTGGAACAGTACCCTAACAAACGGGCCACGGACCGCCCGCGATCTTTTCATTCTCACTCCTTACTTTCACTTACATGCAGTACACTACCACCTATACCGAGAGACCGGTCGGAATCTTAGACTTGTTCCGCTTGGGGCGTTGCCTTGGTGGTGGGAGATATCTGGTTGGGGAAAACATCGCTAGCCAATGATAGGTCGGCCCCAGATTTCACCATCCAGCAGGGCAAGATTATCGCCACGTCGGAAGCAAAAATAGTGCACTACACTTACGGGACGAATGACCTTAGCAGTTGAGGTGCCCGGAATCACTAGTAATCAATCAATCAATCGCCAGCCCTATGATACCACCCCAGCCCTGGCACGCACGCGGCCATGCAATTCCAAGGAACAAGTTTATTCCCAGGAGAAGTGAGCCCGAAGAAAAATGACGCGTTGAAAGTGTTTAATTACATTATTTTTACTAATTTCAAATAATAATAATAATAATAATAATAATAATAATAATAATAATAATAATAATAACTCGATTCAATCCTTTGAATTAAATGAGTTAATTCTTTTGATTTGAATTCCTATGAAAGGAATTCCCTTTGATCCGTTCCTTTAAATTGAATGAATAAATTCCTTCATTTGCATATTACAACATCGCTGAACGAATGTAAGTAAGTGTAAAAGGTCACACATTAATTAATCTAACCTAAGAATAAAATGTGTGAAAGTGGGTTTTATACATGTTCCGACTACGATTACTTAACCAATTGGTCTGTAATGTCTGCATTATCCAAAATGGGCGAAAATAAAGTCCGAATTAGTAACATCTTCGAAGCGTAATTCAGACCTTGGTTGGACGAGGTGACAATTAGCCAACGTGAGATTACAGGGTAGGTGAAGTAAGTTACGGTGACCAGGAATAGCGGATGTCATGTGATAAACAGGAATCTGACAGCGGGGGGCGGGGGTATTTTCTAAGGCTAATGAGAGACGAGAAGTGTAGTTTCGAGTTCGAATGTATCAGTCGTAAACTTGTATTTACATGATACCACGTAACTTAACCTGTCTCTATCCCGAGTGAACGCTTCGCTTCACATTTGGCCTTCACGGTTTACACTAAAACAACCTCCAGGCTGAGCATAATTTCCAACGCATTTTACGTCAAAATACTCCTTGACAACACATCAGACATCTCAAGTTCCTACAATACTTTAGTCAGAGTGCTGTGACTAATGCCAAAATTAGCCGGATGGTTTGCGAAATTAACCGTTCGTCGACATTCATACGGATTGACACATATTGTCTGGCTAATGTACGAATTAGCCATATTTCAGACTGACGCCGTAAGTTCTAGATTATTGTACATCTCTATTGCTCACCCGAGTATTTCAGCTGCCTCGGGACATGATATGATAGGATACGAAATTTAACCTAACTCATAACACGGTATCGAAAATCCACATTGTGATACCACAATATATGTCAGGGAGGATACATGAAGCATAATTTACAAAAAAGCATTAGAGAAAATGCCGAAAATGGTGAATTAGCCATTTATTGACACGAAATGCATACCTGGTGTGTCGTAATAAGCAATAAATTATTTCTTTCCTTGTCATAAACATTTAGACCTTGGATATATAAATACATCACAATAATATTAAAAAAAAACAGCCGTAAAACCACCATTATCAAATACAGTGACAGCGCCCACTTCAAAGGACAACATAAAATACAAGCTGTTCTGAATTTAGAACCCCCGACGATGGGGAATCTCGCTGAAGATCGATTGTCCACTATACACAACGCTGCCACTGAATGCGGCCAGAGGTTTGCCTTCTGTCTAGAGACCTCTTCCAACTCTCTTTTTTGGTTATTTGTTGATCAATTT
The DNA here is from genome assembly GCA_011170035.1 of Teleogryllus occipitalis. Classification (NCBI taxonomy): domain Eukaryota; kingdom Metazoa; phylum Arthropoda; class Insecta; order Orthoptera; family Gryllidae; genus Teleogryllus; species Teleogryllus occipitalis. The sequence continues at coordinate 103,346 of BLKR01004131.1, forward strand.
TATTCAAAACTGACCAAAAATAATAAAGGAAAGGTAATATGACACCATTTTATATTCTTAATATTGTTGCATATTTTCTTCTACGTTAGGTATCCAATCGTAGGTTTATCCAATCGTTAGGTATTGCTTTCTAATCAGATGAGAATTTTAACAAGTGCCGGTGATGAAAATGAACGAATCTTCAAAAGTCACTAACTTCAAACATTTTTATTTCATTTTCCGACAATGCGAGAATCTTGAGGTGGCAATATGTTCTTCTGTTGACATTCAATTTTTCAGCTTCTCATATTTCAACAAACTCTAATACTAGAAATCTTTCACAATAAATTTATTTTTAAATTTATTAAAATAAATTTATTAAAAAATTTTAAAATATGCTTCTGAACCTCTAATCATGAGCACCAATTAATCCCCGTTGATTTTTAGGAGATTAAACTTCAAGTCATTACGGTTGACTTCTGACGAGTTATCAGGTCCTTTATCAACATGCATCCATTTAGACTGCTTATTAACTTTTAATATATTCTCGTCACTTATGAACTTCCATATATATATATATATATATATATATATATATATATATATATATATATATATATATATATATATATATAATTCTTTGTGTAAAAAATTAGTTTGAATTGAAATCCTTGAAAATTAGTTCAGCCAGTAGAAAATAGTGAAATTTACTGAAGTAGAAGGGGAAACTCGGCTAAAACTGAAAGTGGGGGTAAATAAGGAAATGCCTTCTTTAGAAGTCATAAATTGATAAAAATGACATTGCTGATCTATTTTTATATACGAGTAATAAAATATGAAAATCACCTCTGAATGAAAGATGATAAAACAAGATCGCAATTTTTTTCTGAAGGTTTTATAAAATTAAACGAAAAGGATTCTCGGTTTATCGGAATTTCCCCTATATTATTTTAATTTCGATACTACATTCAACCTTTTAAACTATAGCGTGATATATCAAACTAATACTTTCTAATGCAACGTAAATATCATTGTCGACAAGTCACGTTTCAAACTGGAGCTTCTTTGGCCGTGTGCATACGTAACGGCTTTATGTCAGCTTACGGTCCGCTATTGAAATGTTTCGCGAGTATCCTTGGCAGGGAACGGTGTCGAATTGATAGTTAAGTCATCACTAGAACGTGATAGTTCTAACTTAACTTGCTCTGCAGTGTCTCAGACCGGAAGGTTCTAGAGTTCGAGTTTCGACGGTGGCGGGATTTTAGACTATTGCTAGTTATCTAGATCATATTCAACCTCTGGAGAAGAATTCTAGCGGCCGGCTACTCGGCTCGCCGTTTTACGTCGTTTCCCCGATCAATACCAGGCGAATGCCGGAGCAGTACCCTAACAAAGAATCCACTGGCCGCGCACTACCTTTCCTTTCTATGCCTTGTCCTCTCCTTCTTCCTTACCTACATATACTTACACACCACAGAACTACACATGTCGGGTGCGTTGAGGTTGTCCCCACCGAGTTGGTGCTTCGCCGATTGGAGATACCTTGATAGGAAAATCTCGGAAGTCGACGTGCAAGCCAGCGTTGAATTTCGCCATACAACAGGGGAATAACACCTCCTCATCTCATGGTAAAACATACCAGTTCACGCGCCCAGAAAAACGTCATAATCAATCAATAAATCCAGCAAAAATCTTCCGCGTTAATGATGTGAAATAACATATGTTCACAATGCAACAGCAATTAATAAAAGTTATATGCCTGTTGACAAAACAAAGATATGCGTAACAACTAAAGTCAGTTTACGCTTTGGTAAAATTTTTCACTTTCTACAGAATCTTGTTTTCTTCCCTTGTGCGAACGTCATGTTTAAGTAACAAGACGCGATAACGAGGCAGAAAGTAATTGCTCATTTATTAATTCCAGAATTAACGTCTTCCTATTTTCCTTGATTTTGTGAAACTTTTACTTTGCTCTCGTTTAAGTTACTAAAGAGAGGTAAGTCTTCAAGGATTCCTCATGATGAAGTGGATGGTTTTGAAATACACGTCTTTATTCTTTGTCACTTACTTTTTAATATGAAGGCTAAAATATACCTTGAAATTTTTAAATTCATAACATGGAATAAAAGTATATCATATCAAGCAGTATAAGAATTCTTCCAAGATAGCACTTCAAATGAAGAATTGTTTGACTCCTCAGGACGGAATAAGCATGGGAATATTATATTAAACAAAACTCACAAAATTAATGTCTGATATGTCATTCATCGATTTCAATACATCGAAATAATTCCTTGAATGTGAAATCCTGTCAAAGACAACGCAAATCAAACTGGACCCTAAGAAAGAATTTTCGAATGGTACTTCAAGGGTTTGTAAATCTTATCAACTACGAGAGGAAACAGAAGACCACAACTTATAGGCTCCCTATTGGATTATAAAAACGACAAAAGCATTAGGTAATGTATTTTCCCTAACGAGATTTTCCCTGATACAATACAAACTCATTTTTTTCATTTTACAAGGATATATGTTTCACAATAAAATAAGGATTTTTCATTAATACAAATACAAGTTGCGTTTGGACGGAAAATGAACAGAAGAGAAGCATTATGTTCATTGTATATAAATATATCCGCTGCCCGTAACATCACAAACATTTCCACCAACAATTACTAGTTCATCTGGGATTCCAATGAAAACTTTTCTCGAATGAGGTTGATTTACCAGAAATGTCTCTATCTCATATGTCAATAAAAACAGCATATAAAATGTCAAAGATTATATATTTTACAAGGTTTTAACTCTATTATTAAAAAGTAGGGAAAATTGGAAGCACAATGTTTGCAAGAAGAAAATTAATTGACAAATTTTAATTACATGGACAAAATAAGTAATCTGGACAAGCTCGCAAATAAGGTAACCTGTAAGGAGCAATAGTACTGGAGTGTGTTCGAGTGTGAAACAACTGAATCACACTACACGTTACAACACATCATGCCACATAAAAGTCTTCATTATGGACATATAATTCATAGATTTAATGGACTTACCATTTAAGAAGTTATTTTGCGAAAACATGAGCTAAATTCTGTAAAAAATGAGATTTGACTCATAGATATATGACCCACGTCTGACAAACTACTAGGGAGATTTTATTTTCTATTAGCTTCACAATAAGAAACTACGCGGTTTATATATTGTAGTAAACGGGTGAAAATGAAAAATAATCACAAAAATGTTTGTGGCGGAATTGTTACGGAGTTTGCTTGTTGATTAACAAATTAGGAACAGAGTAACTGTTATATTGAAATAATTACATTTTATTCATATCATAGTATAATTGTAAACCATGTGTATTTAAATGGGTTCTGAAAGTAAATCCGCTCACTTTTCCGAACTCAAAATATCTTTTCTATCGATTCGACTCTAGTATCTTCGATTCTAAATCTTTTTGTAAGGCCAAGAAATCTAGAACATACTAACTTAATGAAAACTATTTGTTTAAATAATACAATTTATATTACAAAAAATAATATCTGTGTTCATTTTGCACTAGTTTCTCTTCGCTAGAGTCATCGTACTAGTATGGTTTCCTGGATTCGAATTTTTTTTACTCTATGTCTCACAATCGTCCATCTGAAGAATTCTCATGATTGTACTCTTCTTCCCTATACTTAGATTGGTTGGTTTCTATGTCACTTTTCTTCGGTCTACCTGAAATAGTTCGAATCTCCCAAGAAACTCCTCTTGCTTTGTACATGTTTTCAGGTAGAGAGAAAATATTATGACGAAAATTCTCTAATCAAATTAAAGTATGCTTCAATTGATAATCAATTTATATAAAATAAGACAGAATATGTAGAAATGATCAACTAATAACTTAAATAATCTGTATAAATTTCACTAAGCAGTTTAACACATTGCACGATCGGCAAAATTGTTAGAGCGTCCTGATTTTCTTCTTGAATGAAATACCGCTCAAGTAATGGAAAAAGCAATGAAACTTCTTCCTCAGGCCTGCATACTGTTCTAAATCGCTGACACGTGAAGAGAAACTTGTGGGAAATTACAAGGCAATGAGTTGTAAGATCCATTCCACGTGTACCACTTTCGACATTCCTCTTGGAACAACGAAAATACAGGCGAAGCTTTCACATGAACACGGTCAAAAACTATGTTTGCGTGACATGAAAAAAGTTGGCGCTCCTTTCCCCAGTTTCCCCTCTCCACTCCACAAGAACAATTATCATAAAAGGAAAGTTTGTAAAGTCGTCACACATTATATTTGTATTGTGCCACCCGAAGGATACATACTTTCACGAACCAAGTTAAATTAGTGACTCCACAGCAGCAAATGTCACCCAGCCAGTTCCCCCTGATGGAATTCGTATTCTTACACCACCAGCCTGACAGCTACACTCAACCTTCCTGACGGTTTAAAGATATATTATGCATTTTTCATTATCAAAAATTCAGAGCTTTTCATTCATAAAACATGCAGAATCAGGATTACAATCATTTACATTATTTCAGGATCTATTTTAAAAAAAACGACTTGGTTAATGAAAAAAATCTCTATCATTAATATTATAGTTCTGCAATGTTAATTTTCTATTTGCAATTTTTTAGTACGATTAGTTTAACCTCTGTTTTATTTTAAAAAATGCCATTTTTGTGTTTCAGTATCACACATTCTATATCTTTTTCGAAAACGTCCAGTAATTGGAGCGTCTATTTTTGTTTACAAAAACCCACTAGTCGTGGAGTGGTTCAATCGACCAGAATCTCTTGTACTTTCTGATGTTTTCTTTCCGCGCACGTGGAAGCGATTTCATAGTCCACGCTGGTCACCTGAGGGGCGGGGCAACTACCCGAGCGCTCACTTCAGAACATCGGGAGCGCACACTGTATTCGCTTTCACCACTCAGAGAGATTCCACTTCCGCTTGTAACGTAGTTTTCTGCTCGCTCCCCAGCAACGTGACGCTTTTGATAGAAGGCCACAAAACAACCAGAACGCTTTGAGAGTCCGGGTAGATTGGATTGAAAAGGTTCTCAGAACTACGAGAAAGATATTCGTTTTTGTATGGTAAAGTTTCTATGAACAGTGGAATATCTCAGTAAATCAGAGACCGTGAAAGAAATATAAAACGCAGAAATTAATGTTAAAAATAAGATATTTGTTGAGAAAAGGTTATTATTTTCTCAGAGCGGTTCGAGCAGTTGGAAGGTAGACAAGTGGATACGTAACAGGTAACTTTCAGCAGACTGGTATGTTACACTGTGATCTCCTGTGGGCCGCACCCACGACGCATGTGCTACTGACACCGCCACCCGTGAGAAGAAATAGGGGCGCCGATGGTGTAACGGTTAGCGTACCGGGCTGTTATACCCAAGCCCACGGGTTCAAACCCGATCGATTTTTAAGTGCGAAAAAATCCTTCTTACACTTTCCTTCCTAGGGGAAGTAAAGCCGGCTGTCCCATGTTAGTAGATTTACTGTATGAAAAAGATCCTCAAGCCTAGATGAAGCCTCTGAGCTAAATTCAAATTGCCTCTTTCGTCGCCCAAGAAATACCTTCCCTAGTAGGTGAAAGGAGCGAAACAAAATTTGCGTGGTCAGTCGGAAGAGCAGGTCTCATGGCCTGAGTCCCGTCACGTAAAACAAGGCATTCATTCATTCATTCAAATGGCGTCGCCACCTTCAGCCCCGTCGCCTCCGTCAATACCGTTGCCACGGACGGCGCCTGACACTCCAACGCCCCTCCCCCCCGGGAACACTGTCACCGGCCCCAGAGGCGGTAGTTCCTTTCACCGCATTCGTTGGAAGCTGTTCGCTGCTGCCGTCGCTGTACCGGGGCGCCCCTCGTTGGCACTAACGGCCGCGCCTGAGGCCTCATTCACAATGCAAACTTAAACGTAAACGTAACGTAGCTCAAAAACCTATAAATGGGTTACGAAGCGAAACCGTTCACAATGCAAACTTAAACGTAAACGTAACGTGGCTCAAAAACCTACAAATGGGTTACGAAGCGAAACCGTTCACAATGCAAACTTAAACGTAAACGTAACGTTGCTCAAAAAGCTACAAATGGGTTACGAAGCGAAACCGTTCACAATGCAAATTTAAACGTAAACGTAACGTAGCTCAAAAACCTATAAATGGGTTACGAAGCGAAACCGTTCACAATGCAAACTTAAACGTAAACGTAACGTGGCTCAAAAACCTACAAATGGGTTACGAAGCGAAACCGTTGCAAACTTAAACGTAAACGTAACGTAAACCTTAAATGGGTTACGAAGCGAAACCGTTCACAATGCGTAACGTGGCTCAAAAACCTACAAATGGGTTACGAAGCGAAACCGTTCACAATGCAAACTTAAACGTAAACGTAACGTAGCTCAAAAACCTATAAATGGGTTACGAAGCGAAACCGTTCACAATGCAAACTTAAACGTAAACGTAACGTGGCTCAAAAACCTACAAATGGGTTACGAAGCGAAACCGTTCACAATGCAAACTTAAACGTAAACGTAACGTTGCTCAAAAAGCTACAAATGGGTTACGAAGCGAAACCGTTCACAATGCAAACTTAAACGTAAACGTAACGTAGCTCAAAAACCTATAAATGGGTTACGAAGCGAAACCGTTCACAATGCAAACTTAAACGTAAACGTAACGTGGCTCAAAAACCTATAAATGGTTTACGAAGCGAAACCGCTCACAATGCAAACTTAAACATAAACATAACGTAGCTCAAAAACCTATAAATGGGTTACGAAGCGAAACAGTTCACAATGCAAACTTAAACGTAAACGTAACGTGGCTCAAAAACCTACAAATGGGTTACGAAGCGAAACCGTTCACAATGCAAACTTAAACGTAAACGTAACGTGGCTCAAAAACCTATAAATGGGTTACGAAGCGAAACAGTTCACAATGCAAACTTAAACGTAAACGTAACGTGGCTCAAAAACCTATAAATGGTTTACGAAGCGAAACCGCTCACAATGCAAACTTAAACGTAAACGTAACGTGGCTCAAAAACCTATAAATGGTTTACGAAGCGAAACCGTTCACAATGCAAATTTAAACGTAAACGTAACGTAGCTCAAAAACCTATAAATGGTTTACGAAGCGAAACCGTTCACAATGCAAACTTAAACGTAAACGTAACGTGGCTCAAAAACCTATAAATGGGTTACGAAGCGAAACCGTTCACAATGCAAACTTAAACGTAAACGTAACGTGGCTCAAAAACCTACAAATGGGTTACGAAGCGAAACCGTTCACAATGCAAACTTAAACGTAAACGTAACGTGCTCAAAAAGCTACAAATGGGTTACGAAGCGAAACCGTTCACAATGCAAATTTAAACGTAAACGTAACGTAGCTCAAAAACCTATAAATGGGTTACGAAGCGAAACCGTTCACAATGCAAACTTAAACGTAAACGTAACGTGGCTCAAAAACCTACAAATGGGTTACGAAGCGAAACCGTTCACAATGCAAACTTAAACGTAAACGTAACGTAGCTCAAAAAGCTACAAATGGGTTACGAAGCGAAACCGTTCACAATGCAAACTTAAACGTAAACGTAACGTAGCTCAAAAACCTATAAATGGGTTACGAAGCGAAACCGTTCACAATGCTAATTTAAACGTAAACGTAACGTGGCTCAAAAACCTACAAATGGGTTACGAAGCGAAACCGTTCACAATGCAAACAAACGTAAACGTAACGTTGCTCAAAAAGCTACAAATGGGTTACGAAGCGAAACCGTTCACAATGTTTTGACGTAACCGTAGACGTAAGTCCGTAAACTTAAGAGTTCACAAGCGGCAAGCTTGTACGTTAAGTTTAGGTCGGAATTCTACCAAACACTAATCAGAGAGCAGCGTGGAAGGTCGATTTCAGATTCTGTTGAGGTAGTTTGTGGTTATGCCATTTGGTTATTGTAATGTAGAAAACTAGTTTGCGAACGGTTTTGATGCGTGTAGTGAATTCAAAGTAAGAATTTGGGAAATTTTTATTGTGACTTTGACTTGACGTGGCGAATAAACTAATTACGTTCGACGAATTACGCATGAATTTGGTTCAAAAGAATCCCTGTTTATAAGATGAAGGAAATGCGAACACTACTACAACAGCTACTCGCATATATATAAAGACAAATCGAAAGAAATGTTGAAAAAAAAGCTAGAAACTATGACAGAAAGATCTCTCCACCATGCTAGAAACGAATCGATCATGTTTCAGTACGTTGAAGTCTGACTGGTTGAGGTGAAACTTACGTTCGTCATTGTGAATGCTTGTTTTTACGTGCAAACTTTACGGCTAAGTTTACTGCATTGTATTACGTTTAAGTTTGAATTGTGAATGAGGCCTGAGGGTTCGCGCGTCAGACGACGCGGAAGGAAAGGGCGAAGAGTGCAGAGCGGAATGTGGAGCGAAGGACGGACACCGAGGGTCGGAGACCGGAGAACGGGTAACGTAAAGCGGAGAGTGCAAGGCAGAGAGCGTAGGGCAGCAGAGAGTGTAAGGAGAAGAGCATGGGACGAAGAGCAGAGGGTAAAGAGCGGAGGGTAGAGGGTAGGGTGAGGCGGAAAGGGGGAGAAGGGTAAGGGATAGAGGAGAAACGAGAGCAAAGGGAATAGGACAGAGAGAGGAAGGCCGAGGGAGGATGACAAGGGTAGAATGGTAGGGGAGAAGAACAGAGGGAAGAGGGTAAAAGGAATAAGGCAGGGAGAGAAAGGCAGAAGGAGGACGGCAGGGGCAGGAGGGCAAAGGAGATAAGGCAGAGAGAGGAAGGCAGAGAGAGGAGGGCAGTGAGAGGAGGGCAGAGAGAGGAGGGCAGAGGAAGGCAGAGAGAGGAAGGCAGAGAGAGGAGGGCAGAGAGAGGAGGGCAGAGAGAGGAGGGCAGAGAGAGGAGGGCAGAGGAAGGCAGAGAGAGGAGGGCAGAGGAGGGCAGAGAGAGGAGGGCAGAGGAAGGCAGAGAGAGGAGGGCAGAGAGAGGAGGGCAGAGAGAGGAGGGCAGAGAGAGGAGGGCAGAGAGAGGAGGGCAGAGGAAGGCAGAGAGAGGAGGGCAGAGGAAGGCAGAGAGAGGAGGGCAGAGAGAGGAGGGCAGAGAGAGGAGGGCAGAGAGAGGAGAGCAGAGAGAGGAGGGCAGAGGAAAGGCAGAGAGAGGTGGGCAGTGAGAGGAGGGCAGAGAGAGGAGGGCAGAGAGAGGAGGGGCAGAGAGAGGAAGGCAGAGAGAGGAGGGCAGAGAGAGGAGGGCAGAGGAAGGCAGAGAGAGGAGGGCAGAGGAAGGCAGAGAGAGGAGGGCAGAGAGAGGAGGGCAGAGAGAGGAGGGCAGAGAGAGGAGAGCAGAGAGAGGTGAGCGGAGGGAGGAGGACGGTGATAGAATGGCAGAGGGTGGTGGGCAGAGTCAGAGAGAGGAGGGAGGAGAGCAGAGGGCAGATGGCAAAGAACAAGAGAAAGGAGGGCAACAGCGATGCGCACCGACCTCTAATGCGCCCGCTCATTTAAGCTTCATGTTTCCCTGACGCGCGCTGATATATTCGCGCCAGCATTATGTGAAAAGCAATATTAAAATTCTGGAGATTAATGAGCGCGGCTGAATGGAGGCCAGAGATTCTACGCCAGAGGTCTGTAAAAGGGCTTGCGGCGGGGGAGGACCGGTTCACGAGCACCTTCAAGAGGTGAGCTGACAGGAGCACCTGGGGACAGCTATCGACCTGTCAGGTGGGGAGGCTCCACTATTTGATTGAACTGCAACCAAATGGCCATCAAACAGCCAGATTATTGATTTGAATTCCACTTAGAGTATGCTTTATGAGTCACTATTTGCCGAACATTTTCTTCAGACTTTTCATGATTAATACGCCAGCTTTTACTTTCTCGCTCTTACTTAGTAAGAAGGGAAAGTATTGTAATCGTGCGGTGGAAAATGAATTTGCGACAGTGCTTGGCCTCTGTAACATAAAAGAGTATAAATCATGTTTTTATACTTGGCAAATTACTTCCTCTAACACATTGTGCAGATACAAACCATGTTTTGTAAGTTCTAGATAACGAAAATTCGATTCACAGCAAAACGTCTGTGTGTCCGTCTCTCCCTCTCCTTTTCTTGTGTCTGTCCGTCTGTCTGTGATCGGCGCTAGTGCCTAAACCATTCAGCCGACTCTCTCCAAAATCAATATTCCTCAATCGATTTAAAGCAATTCCAGGTTCTGAGTTTGAAACGGATATTTGTTTTATTTGGGGAACGGGGTATTTGACATTATATATTTCAAAGATTTCTCAAACATTGCACTAAATTATTTGATTAAACTTTTTTCTCGAATTTTGTAGTAGTCCCTTAAAAGAACGGCGCGTGTTTCACTTTCGTTTCAGCGCTAGTTTTTCCCGCATTACTGAAATTCAATCACAGTACAATTTAATTGAGAGTAATTAGACATTCATGTGTCAATAAAAATATTGATTCCACATATTTAAGAAATCTGAATAATAATCCCTGCATAGTATTTGAGTAACTCCTCGAGGGTGCAGATGTGCAGATGTGCGGTTCCGTCACGTTCTGTTAGACGACTTCCCGTGCCCCAATCGAGACATACGAGGTGTCATTCGACGCATCTCGGTCTTCTGATGGGGAACTGATCATTTGTTTTCGGATCCGACCAGAAGATATAAGAAATTTCTAAACACGTGTTTTTTCGTGTTTTGACGCTGCGATCTTGGTAAGTATGCCGAGAACTAAAACAACGCCACCTAAATAGATCTACGAAGGTGTGGTTGATTACACTACAGTACCGAAAGTGATTTTTCAAAGAAAAAGACAGAGGAAAATGTATATGAAGGAGAAAAAGACGGAGGAGAGGAACACGGAGAGGAACATGGAGAGGCAGGCTGAGAAAAACACGAGGAGGGGACGAAGAAAAAGACGAAAAGAAAGACGAAGAGAAAGACGAAGAGAGAGAAAGACGAAGAGCAAGACGAAGGGCAAGACAAAGAGCAAGACGAAGAGCAAGACGAAGAGCAAGACGAAGAGCAAGACCAAGAGCAAGACCAAGAGCAAGACCAAGAGCAAGACCAAGAGCAAGACCAAGAGCAAGACCAAGAGCAAGACCAAGAGCAAGACCAAGAGCAAGACGAAGAGCAAGACCAAGGGCAAGACGAAGAGAAAGACGAAGAGCAAGACGAAGAGCAATACAAAGAGCAAGAAAGAGAAAGACGAAGAGAGAGACGAAGAGAAAGACGAACAGGAAGGCGTAGAGGAAGACACAGAAGATGACGCAGAATAAAACAGAAGTCTTAGAAGGCGAAGAATACGAGAATACAAAAACGAAGAATTTCCTTTACTGGAAAATGAACTAAATAAGTGGAGGGCCTATAGAGTTGGATGGATCAGACGACCGTGGGTTCACGTCTCCGAGAAGAGCGTAGAAGTGAAACAACGGAAGAAAGTTTAAAGCGTCGGCGACGCCACATTCAGCTAGTAATAATAATAATAATAATAATAATAATAATAATAATAATAATAATAATAATAATAATAATAATAATAATAATAATAATAATAATAATAAAAAATCATTTTTATAATTTATTTTCCCAAATCATTAAGTTTTCTAAGAGCCTCTGGAATGACTCATGGGCAGCGTACTAGCTTCCTGTGGTTCCCGGGTTCGATTCCCGGTCGAGGCAAAAATATAGTTGTAGCTTTCCTTCAAAATCGTCCCAGTTTCTGTAGCTGTGTGATCAAGAGAGGCTCAAGCAGGCGGATCTTGCTAGTTTCGGTGAAGAGAATACGTCATGTTCGCCTGATGTCGCTCTTACCCCCAAGCATGGGAATTTAACTAGACCCAGGCTAGGGGAACACAGGTAGCTGGCCGGCGAAGTCGGACTACCGACCCAAAACGCCAAATACATACATACATTAAGTTTTCTAAGCATACTAAATCAACCAAGAAATATGGTGCACACAGAATTGAAATATATAAGAATCGATGGTTCAGTGTATATTCCATAAATATTTACGGAGAAAAAGATAATAAAATTCTTATAAAGTTTAAAAAAATATATTATTCGGAATTATTTTCTGTTACAAACGTATTAATGGAAAAATGTGAATTATTGTACACGAACTAAAAGAGAAAGACGATTGCAAAACTATAGCTTGATAATCTAAGTAGATAATTCACAATATCAATTCAAAGCAAAAGAAAATGTCGTATCTTCCTTTTCAATGTTATGTTTTGTCTTAGTTACTGGCTCGAATTCTCGACACTGTTAACTTAGAACTTGAGCGCGTACAAGATCAACGTAGCATGTCATATTTATTTAACGCAAGGAAAACATCCTGTTTCAGTGTCTTGTTTTTTTTGATTTTATTTTTATATTTCACGTCACTTATTAACTTTGAACCAAGTATTGTTATGACTCAACTATCGTACTAATGTAATATGGAATTTGAGACAGTCATAAAACGGAGTGGTTGTAGGTGCAGGTGTTCGGGAAATTAGCATCTAGTAAAATACGTAATTTATACGTTTTTAGACAAACGACGACACACTATCTTTGTGGGTGTTGGCGAAAACCGTGCGTATATAACTAAAACGGCGTTAGTTTTGACTTTCTTGACTTTTCCTCATTTCTTTTATGACTTTCTCGCATTGCCAGCCATTAGCATGTTTGGGCGTTGTTTTGATAACGTCTTTGCTAAGTGTACCATGAAAGAATACGTGTTAATGGAATAACTAGTCCATGGACGAACATGAGTCGATAGAAGTATACTAGTTCATGGAAGAACAATCGATGGAAGAACACGACTCCATGGAAGAACACCAGTCCATGGAAGAACATGAGAACAGGAAAGAAAACGAGAATATGAAAGATAACGAGACCATGGAAGAGCATGTGTACATGGAAGAACTGGAGTCCATGGAGGAACTCGAATCCATAGAAAAACACGAGTCCATGGAAGAACACGAGTCCGTGGAAGAACACGAGCCCGTGGAAAAACACGAGACCGTGGAAGAACACGAGACCGTGGAAGAACACGAGTCCGTGGAAGAACACGAGTCCGTGGAAGAACACAAGTCCGTGGAAGAACACGAGTCCGTGGAAGAACACGAGTCCGTGGAAGAACACGAGTCCGTGGAAGAACACGAGTCCGTGGAAGAACACGAGTCCGTGGAAGAACACGAGTCCATGGAAGAACACGAGTCCGTGGAAGAACACGAGTCCTTGGAAGAACACGAGTCCGTGGAAGAACACGAGTCCGTGGAAGAACACGAGTCCGTGGAAGAACACAAGACTATGTAAGAACAAGTCCAGGCAAGAGCAAGATTCGGTGGGAGAACATGAGTCGATGGAAGAAATTTACTCCACTAAAGAAGCTGAAGATATGTGTAAAATGATTCGCCATCCTTCATCATTCACTGTGGCAACGTAGACACCAAGCATGTACTGGACCTGAAATACTAGATTTTAATATTATCTTAAAATTAATAAAATGAATGCTTATATGTCGTCATTTTCATTATTTTGTTTTGCGAGCTACAATCGAACGTAGTTTTGTCACATGGCGGGCAAGTTTGAGAGTGTAAAGTTATAGGTATATTTAAAAAGGCTGCATCACAAGCGAATCTATGACTCCAGCACTAAAGAAAAAGTTTTTTAAAATTTCGATTAGGTCTACAATTATGAAGTTTGTGAGCTCATGTGAAGCTTTGCTACAGAATTTTGGAGTGCAGTACGACTGGACAATCGTGCTTTGTGATCCGCTATTCGATTGATTTTCTCCAAGAGTATTATACTGAAGACAAAGCATCTAGGGTATCGCTTCACAAATAATGAAAATGTGCAGAACTTTGTGCTTTGCTGAATTTAAACAAAAATATTTTTAAACAAAAGTGTTTTCCCATTATTTTTGGAGCAAACGCAATAGGAATTGGAAGAAAATAGGAAAAATCCCTTTTCTTCCAATTTTAAAATTATTGGTTTAACAAAGTAGGTATTTCTGTAGATTTCTTCTCAGTTAGTGTACAATTCTGACGGGTTTCCGCTAGTAGCAAGCTACTGGCGCTTCTATATTTATATGCAGATGTCTTAGAATTGATGAAACATTTCTAGGATATGTAAGGGGTCTAAGATTTTTCCCAATGAACATATATACGCATGTTGGAAATTTTATTTAACGAAGTTATACTTATAACTTTTTTCTCTGATTGGCAGACAGTCGGATATACAATGGTGTTTCGCAATCCTGCGTTGGTGTTGTTTCAGTCAAAAAGGTTTCGTATACTTGCTAACACACTGTGCGATGACTGGTTGCCTACCAAGCAGGGGGAAATGAAATGTTTAATTTTCCTATGTGAAATTTCTCATCATATCAATAAGCAAAAAGTGAGCTCTCGGAGTTTGCTACGGTTATCGTGAGGCACCTGGCAAGGGGCAAAAATTGGGAACAGGGTATAGGCTGAAACATATACAAATATCTTTCTAGTTCGGTAACTGATATTCGAAAAAAATACGTTGTTAAACATTATTCAATACATTCTCATTTTACCCTTTCGGTAGGTCAGAATGGGATTTCTTGACACGAGAAAATTGAAATCCCTGGAGGATGTAGTTGTTAGTAGTGGTTTTGTCTAACTCTCCTCTATTTATATTTAAAGAGAATAGTTTGAAACGTAATAAATAAAATGAAAAAAAAGAACTAGGCTTCCTTCTGTTGTTCCTACTTCCTTTGGTTTACTTTTGGAGTGGTTATTCTGCAACCAGTCGGGAAGTCTTTGGCCAGCTCTGTTTTTTGATCAGCCTTCGGAAAACAAAGCAGCCTCGGGCAGAGCCAAGGGACGTCGCCTCCAGCAAGCGCCTTCCGGTCCGTCTCGCACTCTCCATCCGCTCCCGCCTCTCCGTTCTGAGGGCCCCGGCACAAGTTCCTCACCACCAGACGCCAATCATCGTCCCCGCCCCGCATCATCCTGTCCACCCCACCTCGCACAATCCTCTTCACCCGCACCATCCTCCCCGTCCCTCGCCATCCTCCTCGTTCCGCACCATCCTCCGCGCCCAGCACCATCCTGTCCACCCCGCAACATCTTCCCCACCTCGCACAATCTTCTTCACCCGCACCATCCTCCCCGTCTCGCACTACTCTCTCCACGCCGCACCATCCTCTTCGCCCCGCAACATCCCAGCCGCCCTGTAATATCTTCCCCGTCCCGCACTACCCTCCTCACCCGCACCATCCTCTCCATCACTCGCCATCCTCCTCATTTCGCACCATCCTCCCCG